>CAJVQA010009646.1:0-11949 GCA_910591915.1 Cetraspora pellucida | reverse complement strand
TATAGTTTTTTTTTATTTAAAAGCCTTAGATTTAGGCAATTTTTTATATAATTTTGAACTTGATATCTTGCTTATTTTGCTTAATATAAATTTTCAAAAAGTGTCCACACTATTATGGTAGGCTACTGTATTATAACAATAGTAACTGATTTTATTAAAAAATTTTATCCTAAAAATAGTACAAAAATTTATAGTTAATTATTAGAATATTTAGTATAAACTAGTCCTTTTAATAATAGTTTAGCTTAAAAAACTGTACACATTACTAATTAATTAATATAATGAACTAAAAATTTTAAAAATTCTGTTATAGAACTTATACAATTTGTTAAAATAATTTTAACTATTTTTATATTATTTGCTTTATCTAAATGTAATTGGTTTGTATTTGTTTATATATATTTAAAATATAAAAACAGACTTAAATCTTCAAAAATATTTTAATTAGTTTATATTTATAGTAATTATTAATTAAAAAATCTAAAATCTATTAATTAAAAAAATTTAAATTATATAAAAATAACAAATTTAATTTAGATGATAGGGTGTGATGACTTAGTGAAATAGATAAGTTGTTATTTTTCAAATGATAGATTGTAAATTCAAAACCTACTGATAGTAAAATTTGAATAATTACTTATAAAACATATAGATAGTATTATAGTAACAGCATTCTGTCAATTAGTTAAAATAGAATACCTGTAACTATAGTCACATTAGCATAATTGGCAAGTTTGGAGCATCTGTATACCCTTAGTTAAATAGAGAAATACAAACTAATATCAAATAGTGCAAACCTAAAATAAGTTCTTGAATTATATAAATTTATAAAACTGAAAGCTAAAGCTTACTTGGAAATTCTAAGCAAAAAGGTAACAAAGATTTTTGACAGTGTTACTGTAAAGGCTAAACCTAAAAAATAAATACCAATATAAAGGAATTGAATAGGCAAGAACCTGTTGTGAAGGATATTACCAACTAGGCCAATAGATTTCAGACTAGAGAAAAAGAATATTAAGCTAGTCTCAATATACTAAGAACAGATCACATTCCTTCCAGTCTATTTGGATTGGAAGTTTGAGGTCAAAGCAGAGATATATTAAAAGTACTAGAGATATACTATGAAGTTAGTGCTGTAATCTAAGTGAACTTTGTAAAAGTAGCCTTGTTAGTATTTTAAAAATAGATAGATAGTTAATATTGAAGAGCTATTTGTGTTTTACTACATGTAATGTATTCTGAAATATATAATTGTCTGAAAACTAATACAAAAAAGGTAGATACTATACTACTCAGACAGTATACTAATTAGGTATATACAGAGGGTTAGTTAGAATTACATTATAACAGAACAGATAATCAAAGAATTTAAATAAATAATCTTTTAATAGGTTATAAATATAGCATCTAGTATAGAACCTTAGAGCAGACTACTTAAATAAGCAATTAAAAGTTGCATGTATAACTAGTTGTACTCTTATCTCTGTAAAATAGTTGTAATAACTAACCTAATAAAAGTTAATAAAGTATTGTTACAAAGTATAGTCTTTAACAAAAAAAAATTTAGATAATAATTTTTAGAAAATTTATTTACTTTAAATAAAGATAAATTGATTTATTAAATAAGAATAATAAAGAGTTTTAGTTTCATAACTTAGTAGATAAGCTTTCAGACCTATCATAGACAAGATTAATAGTTTGAGTTCAGCTGAAAGTAAAATATACTCTGTAATCTAATTAGAAGCCTATAACCAAATGTAAAGCCTTGTAGCACAAATTTAAATGAATATCTGTTTAAATTAAAAATTTCTAGAAAAAGATCAACTTGTAAAATGCAGGCATTATACTTAATAAAAGAAGCAGTGAATACAGAAAAACCTATAAAAAAGAATTGACCTTACTAATTAAAGAACATCTTTGAAAGAAAAATCTATAACAAGTGTAGTTATGAGATTTACTTCTGTCTTGTTAGAGATTATTTTATGATAAAGTAGTTTGAAGGTCTAATATATATTAAATTAAGTCTGGTATTACAAAAAAAATATTAAAAAATTAGAAACTTTAAATAGAAAATTTACAGACAGGTTTCAGATATAGCAATTAGCAGGTAACCTGTAAGCAAAACCTTTAAATAGACAATAACTAAAATTGTATATATGACTAATTGTAGCTTTATTGATATACAAAATATAATACTCCTCTATATAAGTAATAAGTAGATGTTATACTTAATAAAATCTATAGAGTCATAAAGGTCTCTTTTTTAAAAAAAAACAAATAAGAATAATAAATTATATTTTTTAAATAAAGAATGAATTAAATTTATTAAATAAAAATAATAAATTAGATTTATTAAATAAAAATAAAGATATGGAATTAAAATTAAATAAATTTTATGAAAATTAAAGTTTTAATTAAAATTTTGAATAATTAAATAATAAATTATTTATTTTTAAAATTTTAAATTTAAAATTACAAAAAAAATAAAAATAAATTAAAATAAAAAAACAATAATAAATTAAAAAATTAAAAAAAAATAAAAATAAAAAAAATAATTAAAAATAAATAAAAATAATTAAAAAATTAAAATAAATAAAATAAAAAAACAATAAAAAATTAAAAATTAAAAAAAATTAAAAATTAAAAATAAACAAAAATAATATTAACAAACAACAAACACATGATAGAACATCTTAGAAGAACAGAGTTGTAAATATAAACAAAAATTTTTCTGTAGAGTACAGAGAAAGTCTACAAGCACTCTTTATAAAAAAAGCATACTGGGCTATGAATAGTGTGCATAACAAAATTTTTTTCAATAAGGTGAGCAAAACATACATAGTATCAGATAGAGAAGACAAAATTGTTGCATTGCTTACAAACCAAGACCCAAATAAAGTGGCACTTTTATGACTAACAAGAGAAATATTAGAAAAAGCTAAGAAAGAACAGCCAGAGAAAATACTAAACATAAGTACAGAAAACCAAGACCTAACAATGGAAGCAGAAAGAAGACAAGTACAGTATAACCAAGACAGAGAATAGCAAATAGTAACAAAGAAAAATAAAGAAGAGAGCATCAAAGAAAAACAAAAAACAAAAAGAAATATAGAAAAAGAAAGTGAAAATATAGAAAAACAAGAAGAAACAAATATATCACAAAGAGGAAAATGAAGAGAGATAAGTATAGAAAGAAATAACAAAATGATAGATGAACCTGATGTTCAGAAACAAGAAACCAAAAAACAAAAAGATATAAGTGAACAAGAAGATATAGAAATGAATGGTAAGCAATCAAGACAAAACACACTAGAAGAAGAAAGAGAAAGACAACAAAGAAGGAAGCAAGAAACAGAAGAAGAAATTGACATCATAGAAGTAACATTAGATCAAAGTATATGGGCACCAAGCAGAAGAAGTTGTAATCAAAACAACAGCCTAATCACCAATATACCAGCATATGAGGTCCCTGAAGAAATAAAAGAAGAATGTATAAAGTTTATTAAATAGTCTTTAAAAAATAATATACATGTTAAAGACATTGATGAAGTATTTAAGAGAGGAAATCTGTAGATAGAAGTAGTCTTTGACTGTAATTATAACAGAGAAGAAGCTATACAAAGAATTAATAAAAAAGAGAATGATTAGTACAAGATGATATCAGAAGATAAAGAAAAGAAAGAGGGAAAAGAAGAAGAACTCAGAGACTACAAAAAAGAACAATAAGATAAAGAAAAACATATACCAAGTTTTAAAAAAGAGAAGGTTAAAGAAGGCATTAACAAAAAAGAATCTTACAATGATGAATATGAGGAAGAAGAAAAACTTAGTAACAACATAACTTATCTAACAATATGGAACCCATTAGCTAATATAAACAAAAGAGAAGTAGAGCATATTTGCAGAAGAATTAAAGATATATAGATTATATGCATCAAAAGTTTAAGTACAAAGTCTTAGCAATAATACAAATGCAAAGCATAGAAGAAGATGATATTCTATGGGCATTGCCTGCAGACAATAATAAGTTGATAAGAGTAACAAGAGAAAAAGAAAACCACAAAGCAAAAGAAAGACAAAGAAAACATACAGCCAAACTAACTGAGCTACCTGAAAATGTTTCAGAAGTCTTATTATTGTGATGCTTAAGAAGTAAAGGAGCAAAGTCAGTATACATTTCACTAAACCAAAATGGAAACCAAAAGTGAACAGCACTGATTATTTTCACAACAGAGAAAGATATGAGGGCAGTGCAGTTAAAACCAATTATGTACAACAACTTCTGAGTGTACTGGATTAATGAAAGAAGAAGAGAGCCAAGAGGTAGAGAAAGTTTTAAGGATAAAAAAGAAAGAAGCTAGGATAGATTAAGCCAAAACTCCAATGCAGAAGAAGATAAAAGTAAAGAAAGAAACCAATGAAACAGAACATATATGAACAGAAAAAAAGATTGAAAAGAACTAAAACCAAAAATTCAAATGATAGAAGAAGAAAATAGCAGCCTGAGACATAATATTAAAAACTAAAAAAGATATAGAAGTATAGATAATGAAAAAGAAAAAAGCCGAGAGAAGAGAGAAAATAAAGATAAGATGCAACAGCAAGAGAAGAACATACATATAAAAGATATGCTAGGCCAAATCTTAGAAAAACTAGAAAAACTAGAGAAAGTAGAAGACATAATAAGGGAAGGCATAGCCAATCACTCCTAAAGGCACCTTAGTTGAATCAATGAATATGAATAAGGAGATAGGAGAGTTCTTACAAGACAAAAGAAAAAGTTTTGAAAACAGAAAAAAGAAAACACATCCTCATCCAAAAGAAGAAAAAAATAAGAGCAGAAAAGGGAAAAAAAGAGAAGAAACAGCAGAGACAATACAAGAACAACTAAAAGAAAAATGAAAGAAAGGAAGAAAGAAGATTAAAATAGCATATCACAATGTTAATGGACTCAAAACCAAAAAATAGAGACTAGATAGTCTGCTGGGCTGGACAGAAGAAGAAAAAGTCATAATACTAGGTATTACAGAAACAAACCTTACAGAAAGAAAGAGAAGATTCCTAATGCAGATAGCAAACAGAAAATATATAGAATTTTGGTCAAGTACAACAAAAAACAAAAAGAAAGGATCAGGTATAGGCATTGTAATTAACGAATAATAGGAAAAACATGTGGGTGCAGTCAAAAAGATAAATGAATATATGATAGAAATTATACTATACTTCAAGCAATTGGAGTTAGTAGTTTTAGGAGTCTATATACTACCAAGTGACAAGACAGTAGGGAAAAACATTCAACAAAAAATCATAGAAATAGTCACCAAGAAGAAAAGACAAACACAAATAGTTATTTTAGATGACTTTAATCATACAGCAAATAATATATTGAACAGACAATACTCACAAGCAGCAAACTTCAAAAGATTGCCAATTTTTAATTGGATGAAAAAGCAGAACTTCAGTGACAGTTACAGAGATATGCATTTAACAAGTCAAGAATTTACATGGTTAAATAGAGAAGCAGCAACAAGAATTGACTACATATAGATATAAGAAGAACTGGCCTCAGGTTTACAGAAAGCAGAAATTGTAGATGCAGAAGAAATTATTGAAAATGATTATAAAATAGTAAAAACAAAAATATGGATTAAATATATAATATCAAGAAATAGCAAAGCTAAAATCAAAAGAAAAAGACAATCGAGAACAGTATATCTATATAATTAAGCAAAAGAAAAGAACTAGGAAAAGTATACACAAGAGCTGCAGAAACGGTTAGAAGTCAAGAAGGTGCTAAAGAACATTTAAAAGAAAGAAACAAATAACATAAACAACATATAGGATATATTAGAAGAAGCAATCATTATAGCAGCTAGTAAACACCTGCCAAAGAAAAAGATATACAATACATTGACAAATAGAAGAAACAATCAAAAGAAGCAATATCAAGAAAAGAACATTATAGAACTGCAAAAACTAATTAAACAGGCAAAAACAAGAGAAGGTCAGAAAGTAACAAAAGAGAAAAGAATAGAAATAAATGAAAAACTATAGATAATAGGAGGAAAAGAAGAAGCAAGGCTGTCCAAATTATACAGACAATAGTCAAGTGCCTGGATAGAGGACATGAAAGGTTGGCAGAAACTACTACAAAAGAAAAAGATAAAAAAATATGAACAAGATCAAAGAAGACAAATAGAAGAAAACATAGACAAAAGATGTAAAATAATTAGAACAGATTAAGGAAAAATAATAGCCAGTCTGTTAAACAAGCTCTACAAAAAGATAACACTTAACAGATTTATTAAACAAGAAGATGAATTGACAAACTTAACAGTAGAACCAAAGTTAGTTAAGATTAGTGTAGCAGAACATTACAAAAAACAATTTAAAACAAGAGATGCAAAACTAGAAGAAATGTCAAAAAGGTAAAAAGAAGTTTACAAGCTACAGAAATGCATTAAAGAGGAATGGTATATAGAATTAGAAGATAGCATCAAGGAAAAAGAATGAAAAGAAGTACTGAGAGAGCTTAAAATAGGAACAGCTTTAGGCATATCTGGTATAAGCTACATACTAATCAAACAAGTAGAAAAGAAAATGCAAAAAGTCTTTAGAGCCTTTGCAGATCTCTGTTTGAAGAGAGAAAAAATACCAACTAAGTGGAAAATTGCACAAATTTATCTAATACTAAAAGATGTAGAGTGGAGATATAGCTTAAACAATATTCACCTAATAGCTCTGATCAAAACATTTAAAAAAGTAATAACAAAGGTAATAACAAAGAGACTTGCCAAGATGTTTATAGAAAGAGAAGTGCTTAAGGGGCTGAACTATGCAGGTCTACTAGGAAATTTAACAGAACAGCAGTATATATCCTTAATATGATAATGAAGGAGGCAAAAGAAAAGAATAAAGAAGTATAAATACTTCTACAAGATATGAAGAAGGCATTCAATTCAGTCTTACTCAAAAGTCTTGAAATGGCATTGCAAAGAGGCAAAATTCCTAGAAGAATGATAAAATAGATTTTAAATCTTTTCCACAAAAGACAACTAAGGATAATTACAGCTTATAGCTTAATGAAAGAAGTAACAGCAAGAGACAAAATAGATCAAGGTGAAGTAATATCATTATTAATATGGCACCTTTTCTATGATCTATTGTTAAAGAAAGTACAAGAAGACAAAAGTTTAGGATATATGATTAAGCAAGAAATTAAAAAAGTGACATAATGCAATAATATTACAAAGTTCTGTCAAGCAGCAATTGCATATGTAGATGACACAACATGGATTGCAAACAGCAAAGACCAGTTATTAAAGATTCTAGAAGTAGCTAAAGAGTTCTTCAAAATGAATAACATAGAGATTAATAGATTAAAATCAAAGTTGCTAATAATGAATACAAAAGTTAAAAGTGAAGAGAGAGAAATAGCCTTTAGCAAAAACAATGTAAGAAAAGAGCCAAGAAACAAAATTGTTTGATTACTTGAAATATGGCTGAACAACAGAATGCAAAAAGTATTAGTTAAAAAAAAAGCTAAAGGAATAATCAGTCAGCTGATAAAAGATCTCAAATACAAAAAAATGACAACAAGTCAGATCACATATATAAACAATATAATAATAATCCCAAAACTAAGCTATATGCTCCAGTTGACTAAAATTCCAGAAAAGGAAATACATGAAATACATCAACCAATAATATGTTTAGCAAAGCAAAAAAGTAATTTGCAAAAAACAGTAAAAAACTGCATAATAGAATATAAGGATCTCGGTAAGTGTAGAACATTACAACAAGAGCTAGTAATAAAGCAAGTAAGTGGCTTACTGTCAAGATTGAACAAACAAGACAGCCTAGGTCAGTTAATGAAGCTAAGAATAACACAAGGCTGTTAAAGAGCAGGTTTAACAGAAGATGTATAGAAATTGAAAGAAATACCAGCTAACAAAGTATGATAAAAGAACAACTTAGTGTGTTTGACAGTAATAAAAACAAAAGAGTTAGAAATAAGCATAAGAACAGAAAGTAACTTATAGAGAATATTTAGATATAGTACTAAAATATGAGAACTGTTAGAAACACAGTTGTGGAAAAAAAGCGAAATAGAGATAAATAAAGCAGGTCTAATTTATCTAAACCAATTGATTAACACAAAAAGAGAGAAACTGATCACATGGCAACAATTTAAAAACTTTTGTAAACATTCAAGTAGAGAAAAAAAAGCAGAATGGTTTAAAGAAATAGAGTTTAAAATGCTTGAAAAGCCAACAAATAGGAGAATCAAAAAACATTTTAAGACAAACAGACATAATATCCAAGCAATAAAGATGGTATAGAGGACTATATCAAAAGACAAAAGAAGAAAAAAGTGAATAGTATATGGTACACAAGGAGATAAACAATTAGGAAAGATAATAAAGAAGAAAAAAAAAAAGATTTTATTAGAGCATTGGCAAATGCAAAGTAAGAAAAATGAAATAGCAACAGAAATTAGCAAATGTAATAGATATATAGAAGAAGAAGAACAGAAAGAAGACAGTTGCTAGCAATAAATAAGAATAAACAACAAGATTAAAGTAATTCCTGACACATCGATAGAAAAAAAGAACAGCAAAATCAAGATAGCTATAGACCAGTTGATAAAAAAAACTAAAACAAAAAAATTAAGAGACAGTGAGCAGAAACTTGAAGGTCTAAGAATGGTTGAAAGGTTAGAAATAGAGATAATCAAGAGACAGAAACTAGATAAAAATGTCAAACAGGAAATTTTAAAGATGCTAAGAAGAAACTTATCAAGAAACAAAGACAAATATATTATATATACAGATGGTGCTACAAACATAAAGACTAAAGAAGAAACATGACCAGAGGTTTGGATTCAAAGTAAGTAGTAAAATGCATATAAATTGCATTAAGTATTTTATAATAGTCAATTAAAAGTAAGTTATTTGTTAATAGTCTGTTAATATGTATATTATTATGTTTTTTAAGAATCTTTTTGTAAAAAAGTTTGGAGGTTTTAGAGAAAAGTTTGTTTTGATTTTCAATTTTTTGTTTAATTTCATTATATATAATTTGATTTTGATGAGAATTATGAGTAGTTTTGGTAAGATAAAGTTCATTTTGAAGATAAGAAAAAGTAGATAATAGGTTTTGAATTGTATTATTAGAATATTTAAACAAGTAATTTTGAAGTAATATATTAAAATTAAATGAATTAATATGATTTTTAAGAAAAAGAATTTTTTTGTAGTGATAATAGAGTTGAGGATGTTTAAAAGAGTTAGTTTCTTTAATGCCTTTGATAGTGTTTATTTTTTTAAAAAAAATATGTTTGAAGGCAGCTTTAATTAAATCTTTGTGAATTTGGCTCCAGATCTTGTTGAGTTGGTTTTGATTAGAAATTGTAAAAAGTTTAATAAACAGTCATTGTAAGTTTTGTATTGTTTGAGTAGTATAATTTTTAAGAGAAGTTTTAGGACAGTTTTTCCAAAAAAAGTTCTTTCTTTATTATTGTTTATGAGGTTTTGGTTTATTAATTATAATGGAAATTTCTAAGGTAATAAGATTATAATCAGATTCTATTGAGTGATTTTGAAGTATGTCTGTGTATTCAATATTTGTAATTGATAAATTGGTCTAAATTTGATTAATTTTACTTTGTATATTAGATTGTTAAAAGATTTAATTAGTGTTATTAGGAAAAAATTGTCAATAGATGTCTTTAAATTGAAAACTAGAGAGGAATTTAATAAATTGGTGTTCTAAAATAGATGATTTTTTTGGTAAAAATCTGTCTATACGAGGATTGAAAACTCCATTAAAGTTACCTATAATTATGATTTTGTAAAATAAGTTTTAAGTTAGTAATATTGCATGTTCAAAGATTTCATTTCACAATCATTTCTTTTCTTGAGTTGAAATATATATTTGAAGAATTCTAATAAAAATGTTTTTGAAATATAGGTTGAGGACAACAATATAACCTTTGTAGTTATAAGAGCATGCAATATATTTGAATATATTTTTATAGATAAGAATTTCTACTTCAGCTTGGTGTGATTCTTGAAAAGAACTCCAGAAGCTGGAGTAGTTGGGGTTTTGTGTTTTAAAATATTTAGTTTTTTGAATATAGAAGTGTATTTCTGAAAGGCCTAGAATGTTAAAGGCCTGAATATTGAGCATTTCAGTAAGTGACAGTTTTTTGTTTAGTTGTAATAAACTATTAATATTTAAGAAACCTATTTTAATAATAAGTAAAGTATGTTCAATTGTAGAATTAAGTAAGTTAGAGTTGTTGTTTGTTTTTTTTAGTTATTGATATTAAAGTTGGTATGAAATTTGTATATAACTTAAGTAGTATATTATATGTATTCTATGATAAAGAAAATATGTGATTTGGTAAAGTTTTGTATTATGTAATAAGTAGATGTGTGCTTTTTTTTTATCTTTAGTTAGTGAGATTATGGCATATTTTTTTAAATATGAGCTATAATTGTCAAGATGAGAATAGAAGAATTATATAGTTTAAGATTCTTTTAAAAAAGAAAGGTTATAGTATGATAGATATTTGTTATAACAAATGTTCAAATCATAGGAGTCTAAAGATGTTGGTAATGATTTGACAAGATTTTTCTCTATAGAGTTATTTGAAGATTCTACAAAAGGAGTTATTAAAAAGGATTATAAGAAATTGTAGATAGTAAATTAATAGATTTTTTATTTGGAGTAGAATTGGTATTTGTATTAGGTTGATTTGTATTGATAGTTTTCTGATTTTTATTAGAGTTAGACATTATAACAGCATTATTGGAATTTGTTAAAGAGTTAGATATTGATTTATTAGTTTCTGTAAATTGTATTATAGGAGGTAATTTTGATGTATTTTTTATAATGGTTTTGTTAGATTTAGGTTTAAATAAATTTGTATTAATTTTAGAAGCTTTGAACTAAATTTTAAATTTAAAGAATAATGTTTTTCTGTTTCTAAGTAAAATTGTTTCTTATAAGCTTTTCTGATATAAGATATGAATAGTTTGTCAAGAAATTTGAGTATATAAAAATAGGTAATTACTTTAGCTAAGAAGTAGGTATCTATTGGTTTTAATGTGATTTTGTCAATTGCTTGGTGCAGATAAAGGTTTTTTATTTAATTATTTATTGTAGCTGCTTTAAGATATGTATTAAAATAACTGTAAAAGTAATAACTTTTATGAGTAACATTATAATGTTCTGATTTGTTGAGTTTGTTAATTTCTAAGAAATCTAATTACCCCCTATTTTATTTAACTCCAAATTGCTCTTATTGTAATTAATATGAAAGCACTAAACATTTACTTCAATGCTCACTTTATACTTACAATTCACAAAACATTCTTATTAATGAAACCACTAATATCTTAAACTCTTTAAACTTTTCAGAAGCTACATTACACACTATAATTCAAATTCTTAACTCACAAAATCACTCTCCAAACTTTACTATATATAATTTAATACTTTTACTTATTCAAGACACAATTACACTTGATCAATATAAACAACTTCAACTAATTCTAAAAAAACTAACAACTTTCTTATCTCCTTATCTAACTCTCTACTCAACTGGTTCAATCTTACTATCTGGCAAACATGTAATACTAAACAACATGAATGGGAATTAGCACAAGGAATTACTACTCTTACTAAAAGGAAAAATAATGCCTGATTACTAATTATACAACCTTCTAGTTTTAATAACAATATATTGGACACAAATTGCTAACTCTTCCTGACGATCACTTGTACCAAAATTCTGCTAAAGAAAATTTTTATTTTCTTTAACAAACTATAACTAAATATTCCTAAAAACTATATTAAACTGTTCACTACTTAAATTTATATACATTTACAAAATTTTACATTGCTAGCTCAAATATTAAATAAATTATTTAACTTTATTTC
>CAJVQA010009645.1:0-11949 GCA_910591915.1 Cetraspora pellucida | reverse complement strand
ATTATACTATATATATTTAATTCTAAGTTATATTTTTATTTAATTTATTTATTATTATTATTATACAATATATTTTTATTTAATGTACTATATAGTGCCAAAAATAAGCACTTTTCTTTCTATTCTAATTTTTGAATCACAGATTAGCTTGCTAATCTGAGATTTAAAAAAATTGAAATAGAGGGCAGGTGCTTATTTTTAGCACTATACAGTATTATTATTTTTTTGGTTAATATTTAAATTTTATTAGTATGCTAACTGTATAAACAGACCTATATAATATTTGTAAGCATTGAATACTCTTACAAGCAATTACAATAATCTTAATAACTATGCTATTTCACATAATCAATGGACCATTTTAAAAGAAATCAGTAAATTTTTTAAGCTATTTAAGAATCTTACAATCAAAATGTTATCTAGTTCTTATTGTACAGCTTTCTGAATTATTTTTCTCTTTAACATAATCCTTAATCATATTGAAGATGTAGCCTCAAACTTTAAAGTTAGTTGTTAGAAGTGTTAGCAATTGGATCTATTAATTGGATTAATTGGGCCATATTCCATTAGTCCAATTGATAGGTCTAATTGTTAATACTAAAGTTATTGAAATTTTTTTAGATTTATTATTTATAAAATTTTAATAATAGCATTATTATCTACCAGAGCAGCTACTGCAGCACAAAAAAAACTTGTTCAGTATTATTTTAAGACTAATAAAACTATTATATTATATATAGCTTTAGATTCTTATAGAAAATTTAACTATTTTGTTAAAAGAGAGTTTTTTAATAATGAGATTAATAATGCAAAGGCTTTGTATATTAAATTTTTTTTTTTTATTTTATTTATTACTAAAAATTATGAAATTATATAGTATTGTTCTTTAGACTAATTGAACTTAGCAATTGGACCAATTAAACACATTCAAATTGAAATTTGAATATGTTTAATAGGTTTAATTGCTGAGTCTAATTGGTCAAAGAACAACACTAAAGATAGGCAAAATAAGTAACATATTTTTAACAATTTTTTACATAATAAATAATAATAAGTAAAGATGCAAAATTTAATCTGAACAACAAATTATTGAGTTTAAAATTTTACTTACCAGATTATATTTAAAAATTGTAATAAGTAATAATTATACATCATAAACAATAATTGAAAATAATATATATTATTTATAAATTTATAGACCAACTTCATAACTTTCTTTGTAGATTACTTGTACCAAATTTTTGCTAAAAACATTTAATTATTTCTCAATACTTTATTAAGTAAACCTTACTTGCACCTCTAAGTAAAGTTGTTTAGCTCACTTTTTTCCTTCTAGATAGTCAAGTTTTATGCTTCTGCAACACTTGGTGACTAAGAAAAGTTTTAAAAACCAAAATACTAGTTTTTACTTATTTGCTACATATTTTGTTAACTAATTATATCTTGCTACCTATTAAAAAATTCAAGCACTTTATTTTAGTTATATTGATATATATTTTATTATAAACAAATCAAAACTAACCAAGATATTAAAAAAAAAGCAAAACTAAACTTGTTTTTGCAGGTTATTTCACTAGTAAATTTAGGAAAATTCATTGGGTTGCCTTAGAAAATTCACTTTTATAACATCCATTAAAATTTTCTAAAAATCCAATTAGCCTTTCTAATAGCTCCACATTTCTCAGATTCTTTCTAACTTATCTGTAAAGCTCGCAAATTAGAAAATTTATCTAAAAATCAGATTATTTAATCTAATTTGAAAATTATTTTTTACTAGCACAAACATTATACTAGAATAGTTACACAATATGTCTAGTATTATCACTATTGAACCCAACTTCTTTGACCTAGATATTCTTTAAAACAAATATAGTTGTCAAACCTTAGTTACTTTGGACAAAAACTGTAAAAGCTCAAAATTTTTCCAGCTAACTTCAACTCTACACAATGTGATATTAACAATGGCTATCACTTTTTTTCCAGTCTTACTCAACCTATTATCTCAAGATATCTCTGTAGAAAATATCACACATACTTCACTTCACAGCATTTATTTCTACTATCTACTTTTGATACCACTTCTATAACAGCAACTGAGTTATCTAATTCAATGAAAATTAATTTAAATGCCAAACTTTACAAATCTCTTTATAATGTACCAAAGTCATCCTTTCAACCCAAACACAATATTGCTAATCCATTCTCTAACTGCTACAGTAATAGTAGACAAGATACCAATAACCAAATCTCTTTTATAGCCTATTCTCATTATGCACACACGTGCATTATTTGCAAAACCAATAATGTATTCTGCATCATATTAACTGACAACAAACATTTATTAGATCCAAAAGCTCTTGTTTTCAAAACTAAGGTTGGTGGCTTTCCTGCCTACTTTCAATATATTCACAAATTTAAATTAAAGTTAGCCAAATTTACAAGTTCTATAAACTAAGAACAATGTGGCCTCTACTGCAAAATTAAATGTTTACAACTATCTGCAAAAGACAAATACATTTTTTTCAAAAAATTTTAGATAAACTTTCTAAAAAAACTAAAAATACTGACAAACAAACAGACAATAACTCTAATATAAAAGAAACCTCAGATAACAGCAAACAGAATGTGAATAACAATAATCAACTCAAACAAAAAGCAAATACTCAAAAATGTGATACTTCCAAAGACTTCAACTGGTTTAAAAACCATCCTATTACTTCAACTATGCAACAACATAATAAACTTATCATCCTACTGGCCTACAACTATTTAACCTCTTGAAATCCAACCTTAGAGACTTTATTTCTAAACAAGTTATTCTTAATAAACCTGATAATAACAAAAATAACAACAGACTATCTGCCAAATTCTTCTTCAGCTATATTCTTAACAAAAAAGCAAACAAAAAACCTAAGTTCTTGTCAGATATTATTATCAACTTAAGCTCTGACTTTGATAAATCAAAACCAATCTTCTTTAAAGCTTTTCATAATACTTTTAAAGATTTAATTTCCAAGTTTACAGAAGTTTTTTTCACACAACTGAACTATCTATATATCTTCTGATCACACTACTTCATCCTATTCTACTTATATACTAACAGATGTAAAGTTACTATAAACTTAGCCTACTTACATCTTTATCTAAACTATAAATATAAAACTATCAAGTTTAAAGAATTTATAAAAAATCTTAACATTAAACTATTACAATTTACACTCCACTTTGACATTAAATATAGCTCCAAGCAACTTAAATTTACAATTCAAAATGAACTCTCAATATTCAATCTAAAAAATTTTTAAAAGACTTTTGAATCCCATCACTCAAGCCTTATCTTACAACCTATGAAACTTGGTTTAAACCTTTTTTTGAAAAATACAATACTCATTTGAGAAAATCGACCAACAGAAAACAAGCGATTATATTAAAATGGTAATATCACAAAAATTAACAAAAGAATGTAAAAAACTCTTGCCAATATCATACTTCCTACCAACCTCATTACATATCCTTAAAAAATACTCTAAAGCAACCTTCAAAGCAGAACTTCATTGTATTCACCTTTGCATTAACAAAGACTGTGACTTACTATCCAAATCAACTAAACATAATTTAGAAAATATATCAAAATTTTATTTTACTAACTTCTTCAAAACCCATCCAGTACTGGAATTAGAACAAAAAGAATAGGTATACCGAATCTTGAAAACTAATATCTTTTATTTCAAACAAAAACTCATAGCAAGCTTTTCTATTTTAACACTTACAGAAGAACTTAGAGACCTAGCAATATTTACTAAAAAGACCTTTGCAAAACTTAACAAAGTAGAAAGTAATACAGCCTGATCTATATATTACTTTTATCAGTATTTAAGAGCCTTTATATTAACAGCAAGAGATAATGATGAACTTACAGATCTGTTCCAAAAAGAAGCTTTAAAAAAAATAATCAAAACAACTAATAATATCTATACTCTTGCAAAAGTTATTACATATTTCAAATTAGAAATAGAATTCAAAATATCTCTTAAACAAATATGCATTAACTACAACCAATTTTACTATCTTGCAGCTGATAATTTTTTAATAAAACATCTTAAAATCTCAATTCTAGAATAATATAAAAATTCTCTTTTTATACAAAATTTCAAGACATCTACATTTCAAGAAATAGATAAGGATATACTTATACCCCTAAAGAAAATAATAAAAACAACAGAAAATACTACTCTTACCTTACAAAAAAAAAGTGTAAATTATCTTTTTTAATAATGTCATCTACAGAACACATTAATGTAGCTGCCATCTCTAAAACTATGATATTATCCACATTTGGGCCATCTTTAGAAGAGAATGATGACAATAAGCAGGCAGTAAAGCCTAGTATAAGTGAATCTGTAGAAGATACTATATACAATGTTTTTGATACCAATATTTCAACTTCTTTAGAGACAAACACTTGTTATAACAAAATTTTAAAACAATACTATCTACCTCTATTATCACAATTCATAACACTTAAAGATTTTATTAAACACTTATACCAAAATTTTTTTTTTAACTCAATCAAAATATCAGTTAACCTTGATAATACAAAAACATATATTTATACTAAAATTACAGATTCTACTATTCCTAACCATATAGCTATAAATCCTATTCAATATAAATTCTATAAACATTTGCCTATTATAACATCTCTAAACCAAATAACATCAAATTATAACAGCCATTATTTTTCAAACTTCAACATTTCAGAAATACAGTTCAGCAATAACAAACTTTGCTTATTAATCAGTATATACAATATCTGAGAATTTAATAAAAACCTAAAACAACAAGTATAAGAAGACTACTATCTTTCTAACAACTTTAACATTATTAGTATAACAGAAACCAAAATTGCAGCCAACAACCCAATTACTAAATTACAAAAATCTAAACACTTTACATACTTATAGTCATGCACTGAAGGCTCTAAAGCAGGCATAGCTGTCATGATTTACAAGTTCATAAAGACTCACATTCATAAAATACTTACCTTTCCAGGATATACTATTGCAGTAGACATTCTTTTTAAGCATAACTTCAAATTTAGGATTATTTCAGTTTACTTACTATGTGATAGTACCCAATTAAGATTGTTAGTGCAAAACACTATAATACAATGGCTTCAACAAGCCTATGCATCAAATATCTAACCTATTATTCTAGAAGACTTTAATGCCTCTGATAACATCACTCACTCCTTATCAATTAAATATAAGTTGCTTCATTTTCTTTAATACAACAATATGTATAACCTAGCTACATACATTAATAACTCAACAACTATTTGACAAAGTAACAGATACCAGAATAGCATAGACTACATCTAAGCTAATCAACCTCTTCTTCAATATCTTAATTTTTTTACTACAGATGATTCTGATACTAGCACTCAAAGTGATTATAAAATTTTAAACTTCTGTTGGCTCTTTTCTTATGCATATAGAGGCAAACTCAGATATTTTACCAAAACCCATAGAAGAACATTTTTATACAAAAACATGGATAAAAATAAATAGAACAATTTGCAGACCAAGTAACATCAAATCTTAACAATAACAAAACTTCACTCTGCACACAAACTTCAGAATTACTAGAATCTTTCTGGCACAAAATTTGAAACAGTATTATCTCTGCTACTCTACAATATATTCCAAATAAAAAATTTACTGTCAGAAACTTTCAAAATATCTTTTTCACAAAGACATTATCTTTATATCAATATCTCAAAAAATTAGGCAATATTATTAAACAAGTCAAATACTCACTAAAAAACTCTATCTCTATACTACATCAATATAATTATCTTATTAATCAAATAAATACATCTAATCAGCTTAATGTTCCACCTTTACCAACTGTTTATAACCTATTGCCAAACTGGTTAGCACTTGCTAAAACTGAATGGAAATTTATTTATTATGCCTGAAAATATAGAAAATATCAAAGAAATAAGACAACAAATTAATAATAATATTTTCAAAAGATGCTTCAAACTTCAATCAAACCCAAAATCAATGATTAATAGCATACTTAACTGTTATAAAAACCTAGTCAAATTTGACAACATTAAAACAAACAATAATGTAATCACTGACTTTCAAGACATCAAACAGCATATCTAACAACACTTTGACTAATAGAGATCCTTTAGACATACCAACTAACAAATTTTTGAATCTAACTAAAAAGAAAATATAATTGCAAAATGCATATTAACTCTGAATGATATAATGATATTATTAAAAAATTTACTATCATTAAAGTAACTGAAACATTATCTTATTTCTCAAACAACAAGGCCTGTGGTTCTTCTGGCATTAGTTATAAAATGTTAAAATATGTAGGCATACTTTTCTTCAAGCAATTACAGTCTATCTAAATAGATGTATTACCTTAAACCAAATTCTCAAGCAAAGGAAAGAGAATAGAATTTTCCCAATTTCTAAAAAACCTATTTTTGACTGCAACTTAATAAAATCAAACCTATTAGCTTTTTTGAACATTTCAAAAAACTATATACAAAACTTCTCACAAATTACTTAAACCAAGTACTCACCAAACATAAAATTCTTTTACTCTATAATTATATTGCTCTGCCAGGCAATAGCATAGCTATACCTATACATATTTTAAATAATATAATCAAAGATGCATTTTGTAACTCCAAACAGCTTTGGCTTATATCTCAAGATATGAGCAAAGCATATGACTTAGTTAATCTGAATCTGTTTGAAAAAGTAATAATTCATATTAACATGCCTTTTAAGCTGATTAACATACTTACTAATCTATTAACAGATCATCAAAACAAAGTAATTATTAATCTTAGCCTAACTAATCTATATACAGTTAAAAATAAAATAGACTAGAAAGAAACAATAACCCTACTATTTTGGCACATTTATTATAATCGACTTATTCACAGATTTGCATCTTAATATAAAGGTTACTCACTATTTACAACTTGGAAAACTTACCTTCAACCATCTAGATTTCAAAGCCTTCATGCATCTACATTAGTATTAGCTTACATGGATGATACACTCTAAATAGCAAAAACAAAACAAGAACTAGAACAAATTCTCCAAACTGCTTCATCTTTCTACCTAATGGCTAACATTCAGATTAATGCTACCAAATCTGTTTTTATTTCTAATTCATCTATTTTAATATTCAATTTTTCAATTTTATTTTAGAATTTATACTTGCTAGCCAACTATTTAAGTTTTTAGGTTTTTGGTTTATATTTAACAACAAATATACTGAACAAATCAAAATTATTCAATAAAAAACCCTTTAACTTACAAACATTGCTAGTACAAAAAAAATTATAGATAACCAATTATATACATAATCAATACAGTTATTATACCTATACTTAAATATAGATTATATAACATTATTATGTCTCACTCTATATGCAACATTATTCTCACCAAATACTTAACAATAGCCAAACACAAATCTCACCTAGTACACTCAATCTCCAATAGTACTATGCTTAACCCATATTTGTATAATATTTACAACATATAGAACATTCAACTCCAACATCATATTACTAACTTCTTACTTTGACTTAACAATTTTAACTTACTAGAAACTTTAACACAAATAAGACTACAACAGCTTCAAAACAATCTATGGTTAGCTATTAATATACTTCAATACCCTAATTCCATTATCAATAGTCCAAATAAACATGCTCTAAATTTCAAAATTATTCAATTACTAAAACACCTAAACATATCCATAATAGCTAATTCCAATATTTTATAGCCAAACATTATATCATACAATCTTCAATTACTAGAATTAATTTTATTTCAACATTCTCAATATATTAGCCTCAAAATACAAATAAAAAATCTCAACATCCTATATCTTGAACAGCTCTTATAGCTAACTACATTACTTTATTGAAATGGAAATATCTCTTACCACAATTGTCATACTTCTTAAAGGCTAAAAACCATTATGATTTACTTATTTGAAAGATACTGTAATGGCCTATAATAGTTTCAGAATCCTTCTTTCACACTACCAACAATCAGAATATAATCTATTCATATACAGCTTACAACATATTTCTAAAAAATCTAAATTCTAGTTATTTATATATTCTAACAATAAGATTATTATTAGCAAAATTCACAGACATTTTAAAAACACTATTCAAATATCTATCACATATTGGCAAACAAATATTAAATAAATCACTCTGGCTATTATTTTCTTTTACTAACCAAAGCTTACCTTGCTTAGGTTGTTATCTAAACTTCAACAAAATTTAGAATTTATGTACAATTAATGTATCAGCAATTATCTCTTCCTAATTTCTAGAAAGAGTCAACTCTAACTTATTAAACTTTAATGCCAACTATATTAACCTTATTAATTTAATAGCTATCAAACATTCATTATCAATTTCTTTAGTACCAACAATTCCAATTCTCAACTCTTATGTTTTTGAAATATTCAAAACTAGTAAAGCAGCAAATATACTCAAACAATATTCAATTCTCAATAGCTCTTAACAACAACTTAATTTTTATACTGATGGTTCAGTAATTAATATTAGAACTGACCAATGTACAATGGGCATTGGCTGGGTTTAGTTTAATAACAATAACCAAATTATCTACAAATTTACTGCCAAAATTAACTTTTGGTCACCTTTTACAAAGCAGAACTAATGATCATTTTCTCAGCTATTTCTACTACACCCCAAAATGCAATAGTTAATATTTTCACAGATTCTCAATCTATTATCACTAAATATACCAATATGTATACTACACTTTTCAATTTTAATAAACTTTTTAAATTCAATACATGGCCTATATAGCATACTTTATTGAATATCATTAAATCCTACAATCTTCAAATCAACTTTCATAAAGTACAAACTCATACTGACAATAATTTAAACAACCTTACTAACTCTTTTGCTAAATAACATAATCTTTCTTCTAATTTATACTTAAACTATACTAATATTTATAACTTATACTATATGCTATTCTGAAACTAACATTTTATAGAATACTCTACAAGAATATTTATTAAAAATATTTGTAAAGCTTATATTCTGCAATGTGATCATCTCAAAAACAGAACCAAAAATAGAACCAACTTATTTCTGAACTAGATTGGAGATCCACTTAGCTATACTTTAACTATAATTAAAAACTAACACAGAATATAACCAACTTCAAACTTAATCATTTCAAATTCTTTAAAATCAAAATTCTACTAAATGAGCTACATACACACTTTTTATATTATAAAATATATTCACATACTTTCTATAATATAAACTGCTTTTATTGCAACCTACTTGACTCCTCAACATACTAGTAAACATGTTCTAATCCAACATTATTTATCAGTATTATTCAAGATACTATCTTTAAACATATTAGCCAAAGCAACCTGAACCTCTTTAAACTTTAGCAAAAAGAACTTTTTCAAAAAATTTAAAATCATGAAACCTTCTATCAGATACTATTCAATAAAAACTCATTTAATCTTGATATTATTCTTAAAGAACTTATACCCAAATCTTTAATCTGAACAATTCAAAACCTTAACATTCCTTACAAATTAGTATCATAAACAGTTATTAAAATACTACTTTAAATTAATGAGCTATACTATGAACTACTCTGAAAACAAAAACTCTTTCTGCAAATCCATTACACAAAAAAGTAACTAAAAAATTGTTCATACAAAAATGCTTATAACTATTTATTTTACTAAGACAACCTGTCCTGATGTCTTAAATAAACTTATTTAGCTCAGAATTTTACATATATCTTGCAAATATTATATTTTTAGTTTTTAAACTTATTGAGAAAACTGTATTAACAGCCTTTGGCACTAGTTTTAATAATTAATTTTTTTTTGAAGTTTCTACTGCAATAACATATTCTATACTCTTAATTAAAGTTGTAATACACATTTGCCTGATCATAACAAGCTCTAAACGAAGAATTTTGATGAAATTTCTCTTTTACTCTCTTGTAAAACTTTTTCTTTCTTCTATTTTTGTTCCTACCTGTCACCTTTTTCCCTTACACATTTTTCATGTAACCATACTATCACTTCCCAATCTGTACTTTATTAATTTATACAAAAATTTCTGTAACTTATCTATAAATAGAAATTCATTTAACATAACTTAATTATTTTCATATTTAGTTCTTATTAATAATACACAACAATTTGTCTTATTTGTGTACAGTATCTGAGTCACATCAGTGACCCCAGTCATTTTTGCAACACCCTGTGCTATTCCAGTGACCTTCTAATCTTACAACTCGTGTTTTTATTACTATTCCTGCAAACTAACTATTTAATTACAATTTCAACTTAGAAAAACTTTCTAAATTATTACTATAATTCCTATTTATTCATCTATATTTCAAAAATGGCTACATTAACCAACCAAGAACCAGATACAGCAGACCTTGACTACTTTTACCAAAACTTTTCTAATAGTTTTGAAATTGCCTTCTATGAAGAAGAAAGCGGCAACAATGCTCGTCCAATTCTTCTTAAAGTTAAACCTACTATTTGCTTAACTAAAAATCTTAGATCCAATAAAATTACTCACTTCTTTCAAGCTCCTTCTTCCATTTCTGTGATTACTTGTCTCTGTGGCAAATATTACACCAAATTTATCTCACCTACCAATACTAACCATACTCAAGCTACCGAACTTACTACAATTCATGTTAATATCAATTCAAAAAAAAATTTAAACAGACCAGCTTAACAACTCTTGACCAACCTCTCTTCCTTGACTGATAGTGTTCCTCCATCTCCCACACCTGACATTCACTACCATACCTGCCCTAAATGCTCTCTTCCAATTGGTTGTACTAAAAGAAATGAGCACCACTACCCTAATAAAAAATATGTCACAAAGAATAATAAAGTTTACCATCTTGCTTGTATGACTGCTTTATCTCAATATGAAGCCAGCTCATCTCAGACCAAGAAAAATTTTATACAAATTTTTCAAAATACCTTAAATGAATCTTCTCAAACTACTAACCCTCCTACTGCCTCTTTTTAACAAAACTCTCAAGCTGCCTCTAATCTGATTGACTCTTTCTTTTCTACAACTACTAATACCAATCCTGTTTCTAATCAACCTTCAATTCTTACTACTCTTGACAACTCTAACCCAAGTTCCAATAATCTCAGCAATTCCAATCAATCTAACAATACTTTAAACAAACCTTCTCCTCAATCCTACTTTAGTGTCACCAAGCCAAAATCTAATCCTACATATGACTGGGTTGCAAATTTTCCTATTACTGAAGAAATACAACCTAACAAAAAATTACAAACTTCATTTTCTCTCCAACTTTTTACTTTTCACAAAAAATTTTTCTATGACTTCTATCCTGGCAAGGAAATCAAGCCAGTTACTGCTACCCAACCAGCACTTAAAGCTTCATTCTACTATATCATCCATATAATGGCTAGACAATGGTCTGAATTTTTAACTGCTCTCATCTATAATAGTAACACTAATATTGACAAAAGTGCTACTATTCCCTTTGACCTACTTGAATCCATTTTTAAAAATCTTATCCTCAAATTTACAACTATCCTTTTTACCAAACTCAACTATCTTGAAATTTTTGCCTCACCAATTACTGTTCTCCCATATACTATTCATAATTGTCTTCAACTTTGTCTTAATCTTGCATGCCTCTATCCCTTCTTATCTAATAACTATCAATTAATCGATTATCAAAAATTCGCTGAAGACTTAAAGCTTAGATCTAAAAGATTTAAAATTGAATCTTTCACTCAAACTACTGATCTACAACAAAAATATCTTACCATCCAATCTGATGCTAGATTTAACATTAAACT
>CAJVQA010009644.1:0-11950 GCA_910591915.1 Cetraspora pellucida | reverse complement strand
AACATCACTGGTCATCTCTGATGTACCAGATCATCATCCTCAACCTTAGGACTAATTTATCCTCAAGGTAAACCCCCAGAGCCTTCTGTACACATTTTTACAGCTAACCTAGATATCACTATGGCAGAACCAACACTTGCGGTCAGGGCTAACCATTAAATCGCTATGCCCTTGTAGAGTTCACTTAGACCCTAGCATCTACTTTACAGCATAACCCTAGTACTTTAGTATACTCCTGCTTTTTGTCCAACCTTTTTACCAAACTTCCAATCCAGATAGCCTGTGTAGGACTATGACCAGTCCATCAGTATATTGGATCAGTCCGATATTCTTTTCTTCTGGTTCATTCTGGCAGCCTGGTTGGTGGTACTTCTGAGACCCCAACCTAGAGGTTCTTGCCTGTTTAGCTACTACGACTGGTTACTACGACCTTGGTATCCGTTTTCCTGGGCTAGCCTTTATAGTAGAGCTGTCAAAGATCCAGCTACCTCTCTACTCAGGTCTTCCCAAATGGACTTCTAGTTACCTAATTTCAACAGATTTATACAGCCATATTTACAAAATTTATATAAATACTAATACTAACTTTATAATATATTTTTAATATTTTAGTATGCTTTTACTTTATTTTTAAACTTTTAATTTAAATAGTTTAAAAGAATTATAATCTGTTCTTGATATATTAAGTTTAATTTAATATTTATTTCTTTTAATTTAAATTTTAGCAGCTTAGTTAATAATACTTTTTATCTAAAAGATCTTATTTATTTAATTTCTTTATATTAGTATTTGTTTTTTAAATCTAACTTTTATAATAATATCATTAAAAAGTTATATTACTTTCTACTTAGGTCTTCTTAAACAATTTTTTGTTTTTTTAGTTTTACAAATTTATATAGTTACAAGAACTTATTTTTAATTTATATTATTTAGTATTAGTTTGTATTTTTTTATATAATTAAATTATATAAATATTTTATAACCTATTAGTTATGCAATATAATTATAGTTACAAGTATTTTTATTTCAATTAATTTATAAATAATAGTTGTTACAATATAGTTAATTGTTCAAATTTGTATTATTAGTAGGTTTTAAACTTTTAATTTTGTTATTTAAAAATTAATAATTTATATATTTACTAAATTATTTTTTTTATGTTTAAAGGCTATATTTTATAATAGTTATTTTATTAATATATATTGAGATTAGTATTACAACTATTTTTATAAAAATAATATTACAACTAGCTATATATATAACTTTTAGTTGCTTATTTAAATAGTTTATTTTAGAGTTTTATACTAAATGTTATATTTATAATCTACTAGAAAATTATTTATTTAAACTCTTTAATTATCTGTTTTATTAATTATTTATCTGCTACAAACTTTTTTCTATATATACTTAACTAATATACTGTTTGAGCAATATAGTACTTTTTTTTTTTAAACTAATATTTAAACTATTATATATTTCAAAATATAATATTTGTTAATAAAACTTAGAGGGCCTTTATTGTTAATTAACTATCTATTTTACTGACTATGAACAAAAGCTTGTTTTTGTAGAATTTATTTGTAACTTAGCATCTACTTTATAGCATATCTTTAGTACTTTAATATACTTTTGCTTTGTTTTTAAATTTCTAATTCAAATAGCTTAAAAGAACTATAACCTGTTTTTAATATATTAAGTTTGGTCTAATATTTTTTTTCAAATTTAAACTTGGCAGTCTAATTGGTAATACCTCTTATTTAAAGGTTTTTGTTTATCTGATTCTTTTATATTGATATTTGTTTTCTAGATTTAGTCTTTATAATAATATTATTAAAAAATTTATATTATTTTTTTACTCAGATTTTTTTTAAATAGGCTTTAGTTTTTTTTTAGTTTTATATATTTATATAATTATAAAAACTTATTTTAAATTTGTACTATTTGGTATTAGTTTGCATTTCTTTGTATAACTAAGATTACACAAATACTTATAATCTGCTAATTATGCTAATATAACTATAGTTACAGATATTTTATTTTAACTAATTGATGAAATGTTATTGTTGTAATACAATATATTTTATAGATAATTATCCAAATTTTTGTTATTAGTAAGTTTTAGAAGATTAACAATTTATTTACTTTTTTAAATTGCTATACTATTTTATTTTTAACTTATTTAAATATACAATTATATTAATTTTTATTTTATTTTTTATATTAAACTAGTTTTTTTAGAAGGAATTTACATATAAGGGCCTAAAAAGTAAAAATAATTACAGATAAAGGTTCAACTCAAAAATAATTACATATAAGAGTCTAATATTTAAAAAATATTATATATAAGAGTCCAAATCTATCAATAGTTGAAAAAAACATGATTACAGAATTATCATGCTATAGAAGCATTATGATCACAAATGAACTAAGATTATAAAATTGCTGAATGTATTTATTATAGATATTTAATGTTACAATTTTATTAAATAAAGAATAATAAAGCATTAGTTATAATCATTTCACAATAGTATTTATTAAAAAATTTAAAAATTACATTTAAAAATTAAGCATTTATACATATTACTTTAAACTAAAAACACTAATTTTTATTTATCTGATGTTTTTAATTACAAGTACATATATTATGCTCTTTTTCACTATATTTATCATAGGTAAGTTGGTCTTCTGGTGCTGTTTTTTTATGACTACATAAATAAGTTTTTTGTAATCATCCTGCTTGTTTGATCATGGCTGATGATAACATTTTGTTATTAAGAAAACATGTTTTCACATCAATAGGCTGAACAGACTCTTTATAAACATTTTAAAGAGCTGCAGTAAGATATATAATATGAACAAAATGTAAAGGCTGTTTATATATCTTAAGAATAGCTATACATGCATGCATACAAGAAAACTGATATTCTTGAAATTGTTTACAGGTGCAAGTTAATAAGATAAGATCTACAATACAAAAATTATCATTATTGCTTTTAACTTCAAAACAAATTTATTAACTTGATACACTATTCTGCTATGATATTTGCTAATAACAGATTGAAGTTGATAAGTAGTTGTAGATAGCAACATTGTTTAGATTGAAGAATATATTATATGATGATTATAATAAAGTATATTAATCTTGTGCACAAATAAAATAATTGCTTCAAATGGTTCTACAAGATGCTCATCACTTAGTCAAGAATTTAAAGACTCAGATGTATTGAAAGTAAGATGGCCAAATCTATTTCAAGAATATTTGTTAAGAGTTTATATTGCAAAGAGTATTTCATTAAGATAAATAAATACTTTCTCATGTAGATTAGAAAGTTTTTCTATTATTTTGTTAAAATTATCTGCATGCAATGCTTTAGCCACAGTTTAGATTTTATCTGCAAGCTTTGTTTTAAACTTCATATTAATATTTTTTTTAATATGCCATACACTATATGTGTAAAATGTATTAGAACATTTTATTTGTATAGCATTCAAAATACTCTATATGTAAATAGTTAAAGTATTAACAATTACTATAACATTATTATATCACAAAAAAAAAATTTAAAATATCAATATACTTTTTTATAGTTATTTATAATTACAGTCTTATATGAATTTATTAATAAAAGAGTCATATGCAAATACTCACAAAACTATATTTAGTTATTAAAATTTTTAATAAAACAAATAGCAAATGCCATAGGAACAAGCTTGCCTTTACCCTTAATTGCACTTGCACTAAAATAAACAATCTTGTAACTTGACTTTAAGTAACAAGCATCAAATATAAATATAGATCTGCAATGTTTAGCAGCTTTAATTTATGATCATAAGTATAGGAATATATAAGTAAATCAGATTTCATCATCTACCTCAAATGCAGTAATACTTTTGGAATTCTTAATTAGCAGATTGTCAAATAATAAATTTATACATTGATAACTCTTTTCTATTTTTTCTGCACTATGTTTTTATTAGTAGCTCAACTTCTCCAAACTTTCATATATAATGCCTTAGCACTTATTTCAGAGTGAAGATGATTTACAATATTATGTAGTTTAAGTGCTAGTATATATTCAACTAATGGTGCAACAAACTTTACAAAATATAATTCATATGCTTTAAATGTTTCTAAAAAGGTTGGAAAATTTTGATCATAATAAATTAGTCTTACAATATAAATATAATCATCTTTATGTTTGTTGGCAGAGATTGTAAAGGGGCATATACTAGCTTTATATATAAAACAAACAACAAGTAGTTTGTTGGATTTATTAGTTCTGAACTTATAAAGTAAAAAGGTTTGAACTGAGTAGTTTTCTAAAGCTAAATGAATGCTTTCTATATTAGAAAATGTTATATCAATTTGATTATAAAGCAGGTTTGTTATAAAAATAGGTAATTTTAAACAAAGTAAATAAAATTTATTAAAGAGGTTAAAGTTCATTGTTTATCTCATTTATAATTACTAATTTACAAACAATGATTACATTTCTTATGCTATACTTATTAATGCTTACATTTCTTATACAACATACTTATTAATGATGAACAATCTACAGACTTAAGTTACAAGTTTGAGTTTTATACACATATACTATCTTGAACTTTTGTATATAATATTTTTTAAATATCAGGCTCTTATATGTAATTATTTTTAAGTTAGGCCTTTATCTGTAATTATTTTTACTTTTCAGACCCTTATGTATAAATTTCTCTTTTTTTTTGCTTTTACTAAACTCAATATTTATAACAACTACTGCCTTTATTGTGTTTTTAATTATAATTATATAACTTGTATAAGGTAAGTATATGACTAATCATATATGCAACTTTTAGTTATCTATTTAAATAATCTATTTACAAGTTCTATACTAGTTGCTATATCTGTAATTTGCTAGAAAATTACTTAATTAAACACTTTGATCCTTATATTATATTTGATAAATAGTACATTGGTTTATATACATCTAAGTGCTATTTAATCCAACATTTGATCTTTCTTTCTGTATATTTATTAAGCTATTAGGCATTTCAAAATATGTTATCTAATTGTAAAACTCAAGATACCTTTTTGTTAACTAACTTATCTATTTTACAGACTATTAACAGAACTATGTTTTTTTAAAGTTTATTCAAACCTAAGTACTTATTTTATAGCACATTCTTAGCATTTTAGTATACTTTTGCTTTGTTATTTGATTTTTAATTCAGATAGCTTAGTAGGACTATAATCTGTCTTTAATATACTGAGTCTAATTCAATATCTTTTTTTTTAATTTAAGATTTCTGGCATCTAGTTAGTAGTACCTTTACTAAGAGATTCTTGTTTACTTAATTTTTCTATATTAGTATCTATTTCTTAGATTTAGTCTTTATAGTAATATTATTAAATATTTGTGCTATCTTTTTGTTTATGTCTTTCTAAATGAACTTTAGTTTTTTTCAGTTTTATAAATTTACATAGTTACAAGAACTTATCTTAAGTTTGCACTACTTGATACTGGTTATTATTCTTTTGTATAATCAAAATTACACAAATGTTTTATAATTTGTCAATTAAGCTAATGCAGCTATAGTTATAGATATCTTGTTTCAACTAATTAATAGAATGCTATTGCTATAATATGAATTTTACATATATAATTGTCTAAATTTTTACTATTAGTAGATTTTAAACTTATAATATACTACTTGAAAGATTAACAACTTATCTACTTTAGTAAGTTACTACACCTTAAACTAGTTTTTTTAAAACTAATTTATAGCTAATTATCTTAAAAAAATTATTTTATATTAAAAAGTATATTTATATATTTAAATATACATTTTTTTTGTCTAATTTAAATAGTTTGTTTATATATAAATTCTATACTAACTATTATATTTGTAATATAATTATAAATATTACTTATTTAAACTCTCTGTATTGTAATTCTTACTGTATTACTAGATCATTTCTAATACTAATTACAGATTAAACAAATGAATAAAGGATGAACAATAGGTAAATAATAAAAAAAAATCTGCTATTATTTTACTTTATATTTGCCAAATAATAGCAGTATAACAGCAATATAATAGCAAAATAACAGTAAAATAATAGAAGATTTGTTAATATGAATAATATAATAGTAATATTATAGTAAAATAATAGAATAGTTTTATTATTTTACTTTTAGTTAGAAAGACTAAAAATAAAATAATAGACCTGTTCTATTATTTTGCTATTATATTACCATTATATTACTTATGTTAACAAACTTTCTGTTATTTTACTATTATTTTGCTATTATGCTACTATTATGCTGTATTATTTGACAAATATAAAATAGAATAATAGCAGATTTTTTTTCTGTTATTCATCTATTATTTATTTTTTATTTGTTTGACCTGTGAATATTAGTTGAAAAGAATTAAATACTTATTTATATCTTTAGAACATTTATCTTGTTTTTTTTTTTCTTTTTTGATGATTTTGTCAAAATTATTCTTGCATCCTATATTTTTAAACTAATGTTTTCAATATTATTGATTATTAGACCTTGACCACTCAGTCTGTGCTTTTAAACTTTTCAAAAGTAATTTGTCATACTAACCTTTGCTAAAATTAGAAGATTTTGTCAAGCTCTGTTCAGAACTAGCTATCATCATGAGTTCATATAGTATCTTTTATTGTTAGAATTTTAGCTTTATATTATATCTTATGACTTTAGTTATTTCAAATCAGGTTCTAACTTATATTCATTACTAAGTGGCTTCTTAATTGCAAGTCACTTGCCTTTTCTAGAAATAAGTCTGTTAATAATGTTTCAGGTTTCTGATATTGTGGTGTTGCAGTTTTCTATTTTTAGAAATACATCTTTACAATTGCTATCACTAGGATTTGAACTGGCAACCTTGCAATTTGTGACCTTAAAGCATAACTGCTATGCTATTAATTCTAGAAGTCTCTATCTTGTTTTATATTATTTCTTTATATTTAGCTATATATATATTTTTAATGTTTAATTTAAATAGTCTATTTATATATAGATTTTATACTAATTACTAAGATTTTATAATTTAATTTGAGTTGATTTGATTTAATTAAATATTTGAGTTTAAATTAAATTCAAATATGAAATTTATTTTATTTTTTTTAATATTAAAGATAAAATCATGCCTCTATTTTTTTAAAACTTAGTTAAATTTTTTACAAATAAAATATACAGAAAAAATTTATATTTGAATTTTATATCTATAAGATATTAAGATTAGAAGCTTATATGAGTTATTTGCAACCTAAACCTATCTGAAATTTTTAATTCAAATCAAATTCAAATATAATTAAATTTGATTTAATTTAACAAATATTTATTTATTTTTTTTTAAAGATAATCTCTTAAGTCTTTTAACTTTATTAACACTTTTTGGTAATATAGTTTATATAAAACTATTAAAAAAAGATTATACAATTAGTTATATATATAATTTTTCTATATTAACTATTTAAGAAATTTATTTAGAGATGTGGTGACCTAGTGAAATAGTCAGGTTGTCAATCTTCTAAGTAATAGGTTGGGTGTTCAAATTTTATCAATGATGAAAATTTAAATAATCACCTATATAATATTTATATTATAGTAACTATTACTAATGATTAGGTTAGAATATCTGTAATAGTAGTTATATTAGCATAACTGGCAGGTTATAGGACATCTGTATAAGTATAGTGTTATATTGAGGAATGCAAACTGACAAATTAAGCAGTACAAACACTAGATAAGTTTTTGTAGCTATATAAATCCATTAAAATTAGATAACAAGAAGTCTATTTAGAAAGATCTGAATAGAGAAGTAACTGAATTTTTGACAGCCCTACTGTAAAGGCTAGTCTAGAAAAACAGATATTAAGGTTATAGTATCTGGTTGTAATAGCTGAATGAGCAAGAACTTCCAAGTTGGAAGTCTTGGAAGTATTACCAACTAGGCTGTCAGAATGAACCAGAAGAAAAAGATATCAGGCCAACCTGATATACTGATGAACTAGTTATAATCCTATACAGGCTATTTGAATTAGGAGTTTGGTAAAAAGGCAGGTAAAAAGGTAGAAATATACTAAAGTACCAATGAAGTAGATGCTAAAGTCTAAGTGAACTCTACAAGAGCATAGCAGTTTAATGGTTAGCCCTGACTACAAGTGTTGGTTCTGCTATAGTGATATCTAAATTAGCTGTAAAAATAGGTACAGAAGGCTCTAAAAGGTTTACCTTGAGGATAAATTAGTTCTAAGGTTGAAATGATAATTTGGGCATCTGAGTATGACTCAGTAATGTTAATACAGGTTACAGATTCAGAGGTTTTAAAGTAAAACATCCAAGCAGGAGTGTTAGATATAGCAATTGGTAAGAAACCTTCAAATAGACTTCTTAAATAAGTAATATAAAAAAGTTACATATATAGCTAATGTATACTCTTCTGTAGTAGTTCATTGAACCACAATACTGATAAATGATTAATAAAAGTCAAAAGACTAAAGAGGTTACCTTAATACCAAAAAAATAAAAATAAAAAATTCATTTAAAAGTTTTTTACCAATTGTCATATCTAACATCCTTGTTTAAATATTTTATTTAAAATTTTTTGAACTTGCAATTTGTGTTAACTTTACTGGATTATGTCTAGATTATTGTTTTAATTTTAGAACTAATTTATTTTTAAGATAAACTTTTTGAAACCTTTTAATACATATTTTACAACTAACTCATTATTACTATAGCTAAATTAATACTTGCAATTAGAGCTAATCATTAAATTGCTATATTCTTACAAAGTTTACTTAAACTTTAGTACTACTTTATAGTATATATAAAATATTTTAGTATATTTTTGCTTTTTCTTTAGACCCTTAATTCAGATAGTTTAGCAAAACTGTAATCTGTTTTTTAATATATTGGATTAGTCTGATATTTTTTTTTAGTTCAATTTTGGCAGCCTGATTGATAATATTTCTTATTTGAGGTTCTTGTTTATTTAACTCTTTTATATTAATATCTGTTTTTTAAGTTTAGTTTTTATAGTAGTATTATTGAAAATCTGAGTTATCTTTCTATTTGAATCTTTATAAATAGACTTTTTGTTTTCTAATTTTTATAAATTTATATAGCTACAAGAACTTATTTTAAAGTTGCAACCTAATGTTAGTTTGTATTACTTAGTATAATCAGCTCACAAATGTTTTATAACTTGTTAGTTATATTAATGCAACTATAATTACAGGTATCTTAATCTTATTATTAAAAAAAATTCTTATAATACAAATATTATATAGATGATTGTTCAAATTTTTACTATTAGTTAGTTTTGAACTTACAACTTACTATTTGAGAAGTTAACAACTTATTTATTTTACTAAGTTACTACATTTTTATTTAACAAATATTTAATTAAATTTGAAAATTTATAATTAATATTTAATTTTTTTTTCAGTATTAAAATGATCTCTTTTGTTTTGATTTTTTATTAATACTTATATCAGATACATGTTTATATAGACATATTCATATTGAACTATCAAATGAATATACAACTAGCTATATATATAACTTTTCTATATTATCTATTTAAAAAGTCTGTCTAGAGTGCACTATTAGTTGTTATATTTAACATCTCTGCTTAGATGTTTCATTTAAACCCTCTGATTTGACCCTAGTATTAATTTTATCAGGTCACTTGATCTAGATTCTTTTATCTTTAACAATAGAACTATAATCTTTAGACTATTTTTATCTTTGAAATAAATCTACCAAAGTAAGCTGTATTTTCTTTTTATCACTAACCTGGTTTAACACTATAGCTAAGACCAACACTTGCAATTAGAATTATTTATTAAACTGCTATTATCCTTGTAAAGTTTACCCAAACCCTAGTATTTATCTTTTTCAACATCTTCTTCATCATTTCTTACTAACTGCTACTCAGAACTAATAAGACTTCTCAGACTACTGATCTAAATAATCTAGTATAGTATACTTATATATTCTTTTTTTTGTCAATTCTGGCTATCTGGTTGGTGCATATGCTTCTTTTATATACTTGTTATCTAATTTATTTAACAATTTCTTTAAAGGTGTTTTATAAGTTTTTATTAATCTAACAGTATCATTAAAAGTTTGTATTACTTTTTTATTTAGAATTTTTAAATAGACTTTTGTCTTCTTAGTTTCTTAGTTTTCTACATCTAATGTCTTATTATAGGTTTGTATTAAAGCCTTATATGATACTGGTTTTTTATATTTCTCTATATACATGTAACATTACACTTTGCATAGATGCCTTAAGCTTCCAAAATCAGATAGATTTCAACTTAGTGTATCTAAGATTACAAATACAAAAACCCAACTAATCAACAAGAGACAGTTATTATAACACAGATATAATTTTTAAAATTTATTATTTGTAGGAATTAAATCTTAAACCTGTCACTTAAAGGTTAACAACCTGTTTACTTTACTAGGTTGCTATATTCTTTTAATTAAATATTTAATATTATAAGTTATTTATATAAAATTTTATTAAAATAATTAGCAGAAATGTGATAACCTAATAAAGTGAACAGGTTGCCAACTCTTAAATAATAGATCTAATGTTTAAATCTTATAAATAATAATTTGAAAATTATATCTTTATTATAATAACTGTGTTTTGTTAATTGGTTATATGAAAGAAATAATTTGTAATCTTAAGGACACTATTTTGAATAGAAGCTTAGAACATTTATACAAAGTGTAATATTATATATATATAAAGAAATATTAATAACAAGTATTGTATAAGACTTTAATGCAAACTTATAATAAGACCATTGGATATATAATACTAAGAAACTGAAATACAGAAACTAACTTAAAAATTCTGAGTAAAGAAGTAGTATAAAATTTTGATAATACTACTAAACTATTAAAGCTTTTAAAAAAGAACAGTTAAAATAAATTAGACAACAATATGTATAAAGAAGCATATACCAACCAGGCTATTAGGAATCACTAGAGAAAAAAAATCTTAAAATATTATATTAAACTATTTGGATTGGTAGTTTAGGAAGTCTTGTAAGTTCAGAAATAAGGAGTAAATATTAAAAAAGAAGATATCAGAATTCTAGTAAACTTTACAAGAGTATAATAGTTTAATAATTAGCTCTAACTGCAAGTAATAATTTAGACTAAAACATAATAAGTTAGCTATAAGTCCAAGATACAGAAAGCTTTAGTGAGCTTAGTACAAAGTTAAATATAACTTAGTAATCATAATAACATATTTGTAGTTAATTAGTAGTTAGTAAGATAAAAATAAATATAAGAACTAGAGTATTTAAATAAAGAATCCACAAATGGGTTCTAAATATAATAACTAGTGTAGAACTTTTAGGTTAATTACTTAAAATAAATAATAACTAAAGTTGTATAAGTAACTAGTTGTATATTCTTTTTATGATTGTCTCTGTAATTGTTGTATATAATAGTTATTTACCAACATATTACTAATAAACTCTGAGTTACAAGTACTCACCTTAATATTAAAAAAAAATTAAAAAAATTAACTTTTTTGTTTTATAAAATTAGAAGTATTTTGTTTAAAAATACATTTTTGCTTAAAAGCTTAAAATTAATTAATATAATTAATATTTTTACAAATTTTTTTTTTTTTATTTTATTTTATTAAAGCCAATGTTATCAGTAGCTACTGCCTTTATTGTGTTTTTGGTCAATGCATTATATATGACTTGTACAAGGTAAGTGTGCAACTAGCCACACATGTAACTTTTGGTTACCTATTTAAGTAGTCCACTCAAGGGTTCTACACTAGCTGCCATGCCTGTAACCTACTAGGAAGGTACCTATTTAAACACTCTGATCCTTATACTACACCCAGGCGAGTAACACCTGGTTCCTGTACAACTAAGTGCCAT
>CAJVQA010009643.1:0-11951 GCA_910591915.1 Cetraspora pellucida | reverse complement strand
CTCTAGCAAAGCAACATACCTTTTCTTTACCTTTATATTTTCAATATACAAATATTTATAATCCTTTTCATATTCTACAATAGGAACAAAATCTTGTCGAACTTCCTACAAGACATTTTGTTAAAAATATCTGTAAAGTACACATATTGGCAATATGGTCTTCACAAAAAGAAACAATGAATGGGCTCATATTAACTACTATATAGACTAAAAATCTATGTGGTTATACCTCAATCATAATCAAAAATCTACATCTAACTTTATCAGCTTTAAACTTAACCAATCTAAAATCTTTAAAATTAAAATTCTTCTAAATCAACTACCAACTTATTTTTCTTATTACAATATTTATCCAATGATCTTTATAAATACCAACTGCTTTTGATACAATCTTTCTGACTTCCACCTACACTGGTTAACTTGCTTTAACTTATCTCTTATTATAAACATTATTAACTCATTAATTCAGTATATTTTATCTAAAGCAAATCTCAATTTATCTACTAGCCAACTATGTGAACTTACTCGCAAAATCCAAAATCATACTTTATTTGACCGAATACCATTTCAAGCAAACTCCTTAAAGGCCTTATACCTAAAGCCCTTATTGAAACAATTTATAACTACAACAAACCTATTAAAATAGCCTCACAAACTATTATTCAAATACTTCTTAATATTAATGAGCAAATCTATAATCAAATATGGAAACCTTACTGCATTGACTTTTCTAACTGGAAAAAAAATAATAACATTATATCTCTTCTAAGCTCTAATAATAACTATACCTCTCAACAAATATAGCAAACAAGACATCACAAAAGATCATATATAAACTATATATACTCATGTCTATGTAGAATAGCAGATCAATTGCATTTATGTCCTAATATCTGTCCACCAATTGGACAAGCTATTAGGAAAATCAATATATGGTTGACACTTTGGATTAATTATAGCACATCCTACAATCACATTTTAATATTACAAATCTAAGTGGGCCTTAACCACCATAGTCAGTTTAGGTCGCAGATAAAATTGTCTGAGCTTTAATTCTTGCATGTAATTTTTATTTTGTAGTTTACAATCTTAGTATATCTTAGTATATAGCAGGCCTACCGAAAAATTAATTGCAATCAATTTTGTCATAATTTTTAATTGATTGCAATTGTATATTCACATAACAAAATTAATGAAACCCAATTAATGATGAAATAATTGCAATTAATTGCAATTAAATTCAATTTTCTTTAACTAAACTGATACCCTGTAGCGTACCCTGATAATACAGGTTTTATATAATTGTACATATAAAATAATACTTTAAAAAATTGATTATCGTTCACATATGCAGTTGCTAAAACTAGAAATCAAAGTTTTATATTTATTTCTTAATTTGGTTGATATCTTGAATTGACCATATTTTGTTATTCATTCTTAGAAGCAAAGGATTTTCTAAAGTATACAAATCTAGAGATTTTCTCCAATCTGTATAATAATATTTAACAATTGAAAACAACCATTCTATTGCATTAGATGTAGGAGGAATAATATTCATATCCAAGTATTTTAATTATTCTATTTTATGTTTTTTTGCAACCTGTTCTTTTATAGTCATAGGTCCTTCTTTAATTATTGGTTGTACATTTTGTTCTACAATAAATGATTGAAGTTTTTGTTTTTCAGTAAATATTAGTATAGTTTCTTGCTTGCGCAAGACTTTGATCACAGCCATTTCAAATAAAGGATCATGAATTATTGATGCATTTCTCACTAATCGATTTTTTAATTCTGGATGTTCTTCAACTAATAGATCAAAATATGCACAAACATCATCTAAATTTATAGATTCACTTTGCAAATTATTGGTCGCTTCTGAAAAGTATTTAAGTTGATTAATAAAATCATCAACTTTATTTAAATTTAATTGTTCAATTAACAAAATATCATGACCTAAAAAATAAAAAACAAATAAAAAATAAATAAAATAAAAAAATAAAATAAAAAAAACAATAAAATAAATAAAATTATATAAACCCAAAAATCCATTAGCCTGTGTAATGTAAGAAAGAAGTTCTTTATATCATTTAATCATTTTTAATGCACTCATCCAACAGGTTGCATTATCTAATTTAGGTTTTAATGATGTTACTTTTGCAAGCCTTCCACAATTTTTATATGTTCGCATCATAATTACAATTGTATGAATTTGATTTACAATAGCAGTTGAAGAATTAATAAGATCATTAACTGCTAAATTTAGATGATGCGATGCACATCCTACAAGCAGAAGATCCAAATCAGTAGCTATTTTTTTGTTAGTGCTACAATTATCCCCTGAAATAAACAAGATATTTTTAACACTTTTATTATACGATTCTAAAACATCTTCAAAAAACTTGATATGTGCATCTGCACTCTAAGTAGTACGATCTTCGAATAGTGAAAATCCTAGTAAAACTAAATTTCTGGATTTATGTACAATTTGATAAACACCAAATAATCCAACAAAATGAATTCCATTACTTGTCCATCCATCAAACATAATTCCAATCTTTTCAGATAAAATATTTTTTATTTTTTCTCATACAATATCTGCCAAATTATTAAAATACTTGCTAACCTTAGAAGTATCTAATTTTGAAAAACCAGTATGTGCAATAAAATCCGGATTTTTACATGCATTAAATGGAATTCGGCACTTTACAATAAGACATATCCAGTTAAAAATATTATGCACATTTGTGCTATAATTAAGTATGTCATTATTTGTCATGAAAGAGCCAGAACATTCGCATATTGTTGGTAAATAAACTTGAAATTTTCGTGCTTAGCCTCTAAATGGTTCATTAAATTTGTGTAACCAGCTTCTTTTTTTTGTGAGATTAACTGCGATCCAGGAGGACACAAATTACATTGATGCTCACCATCAGTTATAGGTTCAAAAAAGACCTCGCAATAATATTTGTTTATCCCTTTTATACTCATTGAAACATATGCGAAAGTGAAAATTTTGTATATACTATTTTGATATATCAATATGTGATTTTACAAGCTTTGTCATTGCCATAAATGTGATGTAATTTTTCATAATACGTAACGATAATTGCAATTAATTGACTAATTGTGGCTATGCCACTAATTAATTAATTGTAATCAAATAATTGCAATTAATTTTCTACTACAATAAATTATTCAGTACACCTGGTATATAGTATATTAATATGTACAACTAAAATTACTAATAAAGATATGAGCAAGGCCTCAACTTAATACCAAAAAAAAAAAAACTGTTAAGTATAAGAATTTCTTGATGTAAATTAGAAACCAGATTAGAGGAAATATCAAGAGCAGTAGTATTTAAAATACAATTAAGAGAATTAGAGATTAAGTGATAAATTGTTTGAGTAGAAAGACAAAGAGTCCAGTTTAATGAAAAGCTAGTTTGATTGTATTGATGGCAGAGAGAGAAATAAGAAGAGTTATGTTTATTAAGAATATAAGGAACATATAGTTCATCCAAGAGAATTTTGACACAAAAGGTTTTTAGAATAAAGGAATAAAAACTATGAGCAAAGTTAGAAACCTTTTGATTATTATTAATGTAAAGCCAACTGTCTATAAAATGTTTAGAGTATTGAAAACAAATTATAATAGTTTTCAATATTTTGAAAATTAACTAAACAGAAGAACAATATGCTTTATAATATTATATAAATAAAGACTACAAAGCTAACATTTATATTATTTATATAACTTAAACAGTAGATTAGAATATAAGTATTTTTTTTTGATATTAAGATAATCTCTTTGGTCTTTTGATTTTTATTAATAATTTTTTTGGTAATATGATTTTATGAACTACTACAAAAGAATATACAATTGGCTATATATATAACTTTTTTATATTATTTATTTAAAGAGTTCATCTAAAGGTTTTCTACTAATTATTATATCTAACACCTTTTGTTTAAGTATTCTAATTTAAATCTTCTAAATCTGTAATTTGTATTAACATTACTAGGTTATATCCAGATTCCAGATCATCATCTTAACCTTAAAACTATTTTATATTTGAAATAAACTTTCCAAAATCATCATTATTATTTTTACAACTGATCTAAGTATCACTATAGCAGAACTAACATTTGTAGTTAGAGTTATATTATTTAACTGCTATGCTTTTGTAGAGTTCATCCAGACTCTAGCATTTATTTTACAGCATAACCACAGTACTTTAGTATACTTCTACCTTTTTACTTGCCTTTTTACCAAACTTCTAATTCAAATAGCTTATATAAAACTACAACTAGTTTATTAATATATCATAGTAGTTCAATATCCTTTTTTTTTTAGTTTATTCTAATAGCCTAGTTGGTAGTATCTTTGTGACTTTTAACTTAGAGGTTCTTGTCTGTCTAGCTACTATGACTAGGTAATATGACCTTGGTATCCATTTTCTCAAGCTAATCTTTATAGTAGGACTATCAAAAATCTGACTACCTCTTTACTTAAATCTTTTCAAATAGACTTCTTATTATTTAATTTCAATAGATTTATATAACTATAAGAAATTATCTAGTAATTGCACTATGTGATTTATTAGTTTGCATTCCTCTATATAACTAGTTACACAGATGCTCTATAACCTGCCAGTTATACTGATGCAACTGCTATTACAGGTATTTTAATCTAATTATTGGTAATAATTATATAATATAAATATTACATAGATAATTATCCAAATTTTTGCTATCAATAGGATTTGAACACCCAACTTACCACTTGTGGAGTTGACAACTTAACTACTTCACTAGGTTACTACACCTCTTGAATATAAGTATTTATTGAATGTGAGTCAAAATTCTAACAAACAAAATCCAACAGGTCATAATTCCAACAAAAAATCTTAATAGTCAAAAATCCTGACAATTAAAAATTCTGACAGCCTGAATTTTTAAGTAGAAAATTTCCAAGTATAAGATATGTTTAAAATAAAATAGGCTTGTATAATTAATTAATTTTAGAATTAGATCACTTTAGATAATAATTGAAATAATATTTGTTATATTCTATTATATTTTTTATTGGAGTTTTTAATTGTCAGAATTTTAACTGTCTGAATTTTTAACTGTCAAGATTTTAGCTGCCAAGATTTTTTTGTTAGGATCATGATCTGTCAGAATTCTGCTTGTTGGGATTTTGTATTTATTTATAATATAAAAAATATATAATTATAAGAAAACAAATTTATTTTAATTATAAATAATTTATTGTTTTTTTTATAAATCTTAAAGTTTTTATTATATACTTTTTTATATAAAGCATGTTATATATTCTATTTGTAATATAGCACTTAACTTATTATTTAGCATATACTAATTAAATATTTATACTAATTATACTAATTATATTATTTATACTAATTATTATAATTATATATTATATCTTACTAATTTTCTTATTATATTATATATTATTAGTAAACCTATTTTTAGTAGCTAATTGGCTATTTGTTAATTCATTACTACATTATATTAATTATTTTTATCAGGAATTACAGTCTTGCAACTTATAATATATAAAAATTTAAGTTATTATATTTTAATTTAAATGTATTTAATTAGTATATCATGTTTAATAAAATTACAAATATTATAATTTTATTAATAAAATTATAAAAAATACTATAAGGCCATACAAAATTAATTAATTAGTTTTTATAACTCTGCCAGGTCAAAATTTAAAAGCTTATAAAGATTTTTTATATGTTTTAATAACTGAGTAAGTTTTTAAAAAAAAATTTTTAAAAATTTTATAAAATTTGTATATAAAAAATTAAAAAAAAGCTAACCAGCCAGGTTTGAACAAAAATTTCTTGTTATTAAAACTGGGATATTAAATTTATATAGTCTAATTCTTAAATTTTTACTAATTAATTCTATTTTTATGTTTTAAGTAACTTTATTTTATATTGTCATGATCTAAAAAAGGATCGTCGATATTTCATTTAAATTAGATCGTATAAGCAAATATTAATATACAGTAATTATTAGATATAGCACATATACAGAGCATAATTAGCAGATGCAGTGTAATTAGCGTAATTAGTAGATTTAGTGCAATTAGTGTAATCAATAGATATAGCGAATATAGTGTATTTAGTGTAATTAGTGTAATTAGCATAAATAGTGTAATTAGTATAATTAGCATAGATAGCATAATTAGTGTAATTAGCTTATAGAGAAAAGTATATAAGTAATGTGTTAGTAATGTAAGAAAAACAAGTCTCGCAGGTCTTGCAGTATAGTAAATAAAGATACACTTACCCTTAGTACTCGCCCAAATCTCACACCTCTTTTGAGTACTAAGTTGTCTGACGTTATATGAGAGACATTCGTCTACCCTATGAATAGGGAATTTTAAAGTTGATATAATCTGTAATACGACAATATATAAAAATCTTTTATATTGATATATTTATTTTATATTTTTTATATTTTAAAAAAAAATATATAATTTGAATTTCTAATTAAAAATTTTAAAAATTAAGCATTTTTTTTTAAATTAAAAAATATAAAGTAAATATATCCTAGTATAATATAATTATATATATATAATAATATTATTTAAAACATAAAGATAAAATTAATTAATTTTTAAGAATTATAATATTTTTATAATTTTATTAATAAAATTATAATAATTACTATAATTTTTTAAATTTTATTAGTTAATTTTTTCTCTTTACTTTAAATAAATTTATTTTAAAATAACTCTTTTCATAAATTATTTTACTAAAATTGAACAAAAAATGAAAAAAATTTCTATCAAGTATATAGCAATAACTATTAAGTAAATCAATTTTGAACCCTTAATTAGACTTATTCCATGCACTAAACTTGATCTAAAAAGATAAAAATTTTAAAGACCTTTTACTAATAGCTTTGAATAGTAACAATATTAAAAACAATACTACAAAAAATAATTCTCATTTTAGCAAAATTAATTCTAAGAACTTATATGTCTTTACTAGTGAACTTATCTTGTAGTAAACTAAAAATACTATTTTGTTACAAACTGAAGTTATGTCAATAGTAAGTTTGTGAATTTATCAAAATATAAATCTAAACATTTATTTAATTAGTAATTATATTCTTTTGTGCCTTATTGTTTTAATTAATATATACTTTAATTGTTGAAATTATTATGTTTAATGATTCTTACTATGCAGTATTAATGTATGTCTTAATTTGACTATTAACTTTGAAAAAGTCATAGTTGATTAGTGAATCTTTAGTTGAGCATGCATCTGCCTTGTTCTACTAGTATCAAAAGCAGTGTTCTTGCTTATACTACTTCTGATCTTTATATTATTATTATTATTATTAGTGCCTTTATTGTATATATATATGTTATTTTTTTTTATTACAAAATTTTGAGCTAGAGGTTAAACCTTCTATGAGTTAAGAGCTTATTTTTCACTATGATTTATTTACATATAGCATAATGTTATTGATAGTTACATTAATAGACCAGTTAATATGTCGTATTTTTACTTAATTCTAATTCATGATTATAGACAAAAGTTTATCTGATTGGCTAACAAATTCAATTTAATTTTATATTATTATACAGTTTAGAGTACTTTTTAAAAAAATGAAACCCAACTATAATAAAGTAAAAAAAACATATAGAAGAGTTCATTAGAGTTGTAAAACTTCATAGCCAAAATTAAGATCTAATTCTCATCTGTTTAAAAAGATTAGTATAGTAATACCTTCTAAAACCTGATAAAATCAAATTTTTAATAAGCTAATTTTTTTAAATAAACAAGAATTTGATCTTATTTTTGGCCATAAAGTTATACAACTCCAATAAACCCCTTTATATGTTTTTTTTTTATTTTATTATAGTTGGGTTTTGTTTTTTTAAAAAGTACTCTAATTGTATAAATAATGTAAAATTAAATTAAATTTATTAGCCAATTAGACAAACTTCCATTTATGAGATTTGTAACCTAATTGGGTTATTACAGTCACATTGTTAGTGGTAATATTATACTATTCCAAGAACACTTTTAATTTTTCTGCACAATCATATAATATTATATAATAAGCTACTACTTAAAGAACATCTTCAATTTTTTGCACAATTATGTAATATTAAATAATAAGCAATAATCGATATAATTATCAAATAATCAATTTTTTTTTGAATTACTCTTATTATTGACATTAAAAATAGCTGTATTGTTAATAATAATAAAAAATTTTTTTTTTCTCAAAGTACAAAGAACATAATTAAAACTGATATGAATAATAATAATACATTACAAAAATGCACAAAATACTAAAGATTAATATCTATAAATAAATTTATTAAAAAAAATTGCTTTTTAAAATCTTGTAAGTCTTCTGTTACCAACAATTCTTAAAAAGTTTCAAGTAAACAATAATTAATTTAAACATTTACTAATTTCAGATACACAATATCTTTACTAAGAATATTTTTATTATTTAGTTAATATAACTTTTAAACCAGCTTAGAATTTTAATTTAAATAATAATTATGCACATATTGATTTTAGATCAAACTAAAGTATATGCATATAATTAAATATGTAATAAAGATCTAACAAAATTATATTCTGTCTTAAATTTAGCCAAAAATAAAATTACTTTATTAATTTTCATTTGTGAAGCTTTTATTTTGCTTGCAGTTACATGTTATACTAAGGTTTTATATAAGGCTTATATATTTCAAAACCTATATGTGCAAGAAATTTTAGCTTATTAACCTAAATAAAAAAACAATATGTGAATATATAAATTTTAACTTATATAACATGTATGGTAAATTTTTACCTCAAATAATCCTTTATAAAGTTATAAGAACATGTATGCTTATTATAATCTTTTTATGTTCTTGGATTCATTATCTTTCATTTATATTTTTTGGTATCTGTTACTATATTACTAATCCTTTTAAAGCTTTTTTCAACAGCTTATGCCCATTTGACATTATTAGCTTTACATTGTTCTTGTACTATTATTAGTATATTTTTTAGAATTAATTTATAATTTTCAAACAGTTGGCCAGACTTTTACTAATTATTACTATAGCAATATTATCTAATATGTATATTGATATTAATTAAAGTTAATTAAGTGCTATTAAAAATTTATTGCTATATATTTCATATTTAATAAACTATTAGATATATAATTTAATGCTGATTCTAATAAATTATTTGATATTAATAGTAATGGTCTATGAATTGAAGTTTTTTAAGTTAGTAAGCTTATAAATGGATATGTATCTTTTTGTTAAATTTTATGAAAAAAAATGAATCAACAATAAAAGAAGATGATTGAATAAGGTGTTTGTATAAAAAAAATTAATTCATTAAAAATTCAATGCAATTGCAGAACCAGTTGTCAGTATTAGTCAAATAAGTATGCTTAATATCCTTTTTCTTCAATATATTTTATTCTTTTTTAAATTTTTTGCACCATAAAGACAATTCATAATAATGATTATACTTGTAATATTGTTGCTAGTAATGTAGTACAAGTTATGCAATAAGAATATAAATTACAAAATTCAGTCATAGTCTAAAAAACTTGGTAAAAAATTACACTTAACAACTTTTTAGTATAACTCAATTAATATTGTAGTACAAAAAATGCAAATTTGATTTGATATTAATGAGCATGCCTATAATGGCCAAAGTTTATTACAATATCAATTTTGCCACATATGTGACCAAACATGTTTAAGATCATTATTGACACAAAATTTATAAATTTCTCTTGTATATTGTGTTCAAATTTCTTCTTGTGTTATGAAAACCTCTGCTGAATTAGAAATAAGTAGATGCAGGTGCATATAACATTCTATTATTAAAGTTATTTTAGACTTGTTTTTTTCTGATATTTCTGAATAAAATCCAATATTTATAAAATTAAATGTACTATGTGCATTGTATGAACTATATATTATTTTTTGAGATAAAGTATTATCAATAAATTATTTTTTAAGAACTTTCCTAAAGTGCCAATAACAAAGTTGTATTTAATATCTGGCTATGCTTTTCATGCTACTAAGATCTGAGAAGATCTTTGTCAATATATATATAAATTTGTTGGTCCAATCCAAAATCCAATAATATTTTTAAAAAAAATCAACTAAAACTTTAGTTTGCATACCATCTTGTTTATCTTCCTTAAGCTAATGCAAATTCTGTTCCATTATATTGCCCAATTATTAAATAAAGCTCATGTCCTAACTTATTGGTTTTATAGATTGCACAACAAAAATTTCTTTGTTTTTTTTTAAATTGTTCAAAAAATGTGTAACAAAACCTAAAAATATAATTCTATTATCATTAAACAAAACAATTTGATAATGATATTTCTCTAAAAAATTTTTGTTAATTTTATTTAATTTATATCTTGAATAAAATTTTTTTAATAAATATTTTCTACTATACATAGATTTGTTTTTGGGTTATTTCAAAATAATCATGTTTTAACCTTTTAAAAATATCACTTGGCATTAAAGAAAAGTTGGTTTTGATCTTATTTTTGATTTTTTCTATAACTTGATTTCTTTTAGATTATTGGTGAAGTATGTCATGTTTAAGATAAATAGATGCATTATTGATCAACATATTTATAGAAATTCTAAGTATACCACTACAATTAAAATGTTTAATTTATTCATAATCTCTATAACATTTAGGATCTTGATACTTGTGAGGTTTTTTTGATAAACTTTAACATTGTGAACATTAATATTGAAATGTATGTAATTCATTGTTTTTTTTTTTAATTATAACAATTAAAATAAAAGTAGTAATAGTTATTACTATCACCTATCAAATTCATGATTTTTTTTGCTATTTCTTGTAAAGTATCTTCTTTATCTTTAAAATCATCCAATATAATACTTAATTTAAAATTAATCTTAGTCTGATTTATTTTCAAAATATTTGTTAGATACAACTACAGAAATTTTACTAAAAAGTTCTTTTGCCATTTCTTCAAAAAATAATACATCATTTTCATGTTTGATTGAAGCTTTATAATAGTCTGAAGACTGTTATTGATAAAATTCACAAAAATTTAAGATATTATTTTTTTTAATAAATTTATTTATAAGTATTAACTTTCAGCATTTTGTATATTTATATAATTTATTATTTTTATTTATATTGATTTCAGTTTTATCTATGTTTTTTCTTATTTTTGCTTTGTAAAAAAAAAAATTTTTTTCTTATCATTATTTATATAAATGCAAAAAAAAATTATATTGTACTATATAAAAGTATAAAGCTAATAATACGTAATTTATATATATATAGTATAATTTAGTAATTTAGTAATTTATAGTGACAATCAAATTAATCCAACCAAATCAATCCTTATATCAAAAACATTATCTACAGCTCCTATCCACTTTTTTAGCTTATCACTTACACCAATTCCTGATAACCAACTATTCAAATTTTTAGAATGTTGGTTCACTCTTAATAATTCATATACAAAACAAAGCCAACTAATTTATGATGAAACAATCCAGCTTATCAATTTTACTGGCACAAAAATGATTATAGACAAACAAGCTATCTATTTTACTAATACTGTAATCATTCCTACTATTGAATACAGTTTACATAATATCATTCTTAAACACTTCACTTGTGATTGCATTTTATCCAAATACCTTACTATGATCAAACATAAAGCAAAACTCTCTTGTATCAGTCCTAAAAGCACTATGCTTAATCCTCATATATTTAATATATATAATATTTGGGATATTCAACTACAACATCATATATCCTGCTTTCAACAAAGAATTAATGACCCTGAGATTCTTGGTACTTCTACTAAAATCCATTTACAGCAACTTCAAAACAACCTTTGGTCTGCTATTAACATTCT
>CAJVQA010009642.1:0-11951 GCA_910591915.1 Cetraspora pellucida | reverse complement strand
TTTAGTATCAATAATGTTTTTTGTTAATAAGTTAATTGCCTCCTTCTTGGAAAGAAACTGTATGTTGTGATTTTCTGCTGCAGTTTGATAATATAGTGAAAGATAACAGTAGAAATAATAATTGTGACGTTTAGGATTAGTTTTAATTTTGTTTTGTTCACAAACAAATTTTTTAGCTTAATCAGCCAACTTGTCCAGATCTTTGGTAAGAATAGGTTGGTCAAGTGAGACAGCATGTTCTTTGTTTTTATGAAATAGTGTAGTGTTGAAAATAGGATGAATTCATATTTTATCCTCTTTAGGTGAAAATGATAAGTGAGATTTGGTAAGTATGTTATTGAAGAGTTTAGTGCTGTCATAAATTTTTTTGTCAATGAGATATTGATATGATTTGTTGTCACAAGTAAGACAATGGAAATTTGTAACACAAGATGCTTTCTCACATCACTTATGAAGTGAATTAGGTTTTTAGAATATATAGGATTCAGGAAGGTACTTGGAGAGTTGAAGAATAAAGTGTTAACAGAATTGAATTCAGAGAGAAGTTTTAATTTTTTCTTTGTCAATAGTAGAAGAAAATTGTCAACTATAAGGAAAGTAATAGGTTTCAAACCAAGAATTGAAGTGTTTAAGAGAGTTCTTTAGAAAAAAAATGCAGAATCTTTTGAGAAATAATGTTTTCAGAACATTAAAAAAGAGCTTGATGTTAAATCTAGCATCTGATTAAATGATAAAGTATTTTTGATTAAGGTCAGTAGTTTGAGTAAAAGATTCAATTTTGAATCTTTTAGGTCTAAGCTTTAAATCTTCGACAAATTTTTGGTAATCAATTGATTGATAATTGTTAGATAGAAAAAGATGGAGTAGTGCAAGATTAAGGCAGAGTTAAAGATGATTGTGAGCAGTATATAGGAGAATAGTAACTGGTGAGACAAAGATTTCAAGATAATTAAGTTTTGTGAAAAGGACAGTTGTGAATTTAAGTAATAAGTTTTTAAAAGTAGATTCAAGTAAATTGAATTGGATAGTAGCACTTTTGTCAATATTGGGGTTGCTACTGTAGATAAGATCAGTTAAGAATTCTGGTCATTGTTTAGCTATAATGTGAATAATGTAATAAAATGAAAACTTAAGTGCAGGTTGAGTAGAGGTAGCTGATTTAATTTCTTTATCAGAATAAAAGTCATAGAGAAATGTTTTGAAGAAGGTAAAGAGTTAAAAAGAGAATGTACATCACCAAAATTTTTAAGCAGATTTATATCGATATATAGCATTTAATCAATATATATTGATTAAAATTAATCGATATATATCGATTAAATGTTATATATCGATATATATCACTAACGATAAATAACGATTTTTGATATATAACGATATTAACTGATTATTATCACTATCGATTAGAAATGATTTTTATAAAATTCATTAAATTTTTTCAAACTTTGATATTAATTTTCTCGATAACTATTGATCCAAATCGGTTTAAATTTTTACTGTAGATAATATATATGTTCAACTATTTTATAATAAAATTTTAGCTAATTTAGATTATTAGTTCACGAGAAATCACTTGTAAATGATAGTTAATTTTTTACAAAAAATTAATTATCATTTACAAGTGATTTCTCGTAAACTAATAATCTAAATTAGCTAAAATTTTATTATAAAATAGTTGAACATATATATTATCTACAGTAAAAATTTAAACCGATTTGGATCAATAGTTATCGAGAAAATTAATATCAAAGTTTGAAAAAATTTAACGAATTTTTGTTATATATTGTTAATAATCACTTACGATAATACCCGACAGGGGTGCTATATATCGATAATAATATGGACATTATTATCGATATATAACACTTTTAAAAATTTGGTGATGTAGTTTGTAGTTTTTTGTTAGCTTGCATTTCTTCAATAATTGAAAAATTTGTAAGCCAGTTGTATATGGGATTGGATTTTGGTTTGATCATATTAGAGTAGGTTTGTAGAGGAGGTTTGTTTGAAATACTGTCAAATTGATTAGTATTACTAGAGTTGTTAAGATTTAAGTTAGAGTTGTCAGTGATGTTACTAATAGGAGGTTGGTTAGAAATAGGATTAGTATAAGTAGTTGTAGCAGAGAAAGTTTGGTTAGAAAAATTGGTGTTGGGATTAGTGTTTCAGTTAGATTCCATTAAGATATTTTAAAAAGTTCAGATAAGATTTTTCTTAGTTTGAGATGAACTAGCTTCATGCTGAGATGAGACAGTCATACAGGTAAGATGATAGACTTTGTTGTTTTTAGTAATATATTTTTCGATAAAATAATAACACTTATTTCTTTTGGTACAACCAATTGGAACAGAGTATTTTGGATAGGTATGGTAGTATATATCAGATGTAGGAGATGGAGGAACACTATTCATAGAAGAAGAAATATTAAATATAAGATCTTGACTTGTTTTGTTAAGTTTTTTGGAGTTGCTATTAATGTGAACAATAGTAAAATTAGTAGCTTGAATGTGGTTGGTATTGGTAGGTGAGATAAATTTGGTGTGATATTTGCCATAAAGACAAATAATTACAGAGATAGAGAAAGAAGCTTGAAAAAAATGTGTAATCTTATGTGATTGAAGATTTTTTGTTAAGCAGAAGGGTTGGTTGAATTTTAGAAGAAATTGGATAAGTCTTGTTGCCTTGTTCTTCTTCATAAAGAGCAATTCTAAAACTGTCAAAGAAGTTTTGGTAGAAGTAATCAAGGTCTGCAGTATCAGGCTTTTGATGAGTTAATATAGTCATTTTGCAGTATTTGCAGATTAGATAAGAATAAAGAAGAAGAGAATTAAGATTTTGAGAATTTTGCTAAATAACAAATATGGTTATAAGTATTAATTTTGCAAGAGTAGTAAATAAAAACAAGAGTTGTATTGTGAAAATGTTACTGGAGTAATGCTAAAGTGTAACTAAAATAGTTAGAGTCACTACTGTGACTTGGGTACTAGATACAACTGTAATTTGTAATACAAATTATTGTGTAATGTAGATAGGAACCAAATATAATAATAATAGATTGTGTTGAATGAATATCTATAAATAGGTTGGTTACAGATATTGGTATAAATTAATAAGATATGGATTTGAAAATGATTGTATTGTTATATGAAAAATATGTAAGGAAAAAAGAAGATAGGGTAAGAACAAAAAGTAGAAAAAGAGTTTGCAAGATAGTAAATATTAAATTTAGTTGTAATTCGACTAATATTGGGTCAAAAATCTTTGTTTAGAACTTGTTTTGACTGAGTGACTGTATACTACAACTTTAATTAAGGGTATAGAACAGGTTAAGTCAATAAAAACTGCAAGATGATCAAAAGTTATAAAGTGGAGGCCAAAGGCCATTAGTACAGTTTTCTTAATGAGTTTAAATTATTAAAGCTTAATATTTGCAGGATATATATAAAATGATATGCTGAACAAGTTTATCTAAGAGCCCAGAACAGGTTGTCTTAGTAAAATAAATAGTATAAGAGTTTTTAGATGAAGAAATTTTTTGTTAATTTTTGTACAATGGATTTGCAGAAAGAGATTTTGTAATTGTTATAGTCAGATGTGTCAGGGCTATTTTGATTTTTATTTATAATACTAAATTTATTGGTCACAAATATAATTTTGTACTTATTATTAAAATTTTTTTTTTTTTTAATACTAAGGTAAGTACTTGCAACCCAGGATTTTATTGCTAGTATAATTGGCTAATGATTACATTACAACTACAGGGGGCAACCATGAAGAGAGTGCACAACTAGTCATTTATACAACTTTAGTCATTATTTAATTTAAATAGTCTGCCCAAAGGTTCTACACTAGTTGCCATACCTGGAACCCACTTGTAGGTTCCTTATTTAACCACTCTGTTTCTATATCCACCTACTTACTTCTGTCTACCAATAATTCTGATCAATGCCAGTAAAAATGTATATGGCCACTAAGTCTTTAAAACAGTTTTTTGGAACCTTTGACCTTGTACTAAACCTTTCAGAATCTTCTGTATCCTATTCTTATAGTTGATCTGGTATCACTATAACCAAGACCAACATTAGTGGTTAGAACATATCATTAAACTGCTATATTCTTATAGAGTTTATTCCAATTCTGATACTAACTTTATAACATATCCTTAGTACTTTGATATTCAATTCAAATTCCATCAAGCTGCCATTCCATATAGCCTGAAAAGGTAGATTAAAATCATATATCTCTGGTTTACATATATGCTGCTATGTATTCTTTTTCTCTAGAACTTAGAAATTCTGGCAACCTGGTTGGTTCATCTAGTCCTTCCTTAAAGATCAGCACATTTGACCAGTTTCACAAGTTCTAGCTCTATTTTATAAGTCTAGTCTTTATAGTAATACTATTAAAAGTTCAGATTACTTCTTTACTCAGGTTTTTCAAGTGGACTTTTGTCTTTCTTCTTTTAGTTTCTATAATTTACATGGTCATAAGAAATTACTATAAGTTTGTACCACCCAGTATTGATTTGTATTCTTTTGTGTAACTACAGTTCTTGTCCCAAAAAACAATATCATATGACTGTTACATGAATACCATGTGACCTGCCAGTCATACTGATATGATATAAATAACAGGTGTCTTATTCTAACTAATTGCAAGAGACAGTTAACCATAACACAATGAGGATTTTCAAATTTTTCATAGATACTGAAATTTGAACTCTGGACCTGGCACTTAGAGGTTGACAACCTAACCACTTTACTAGGTCATCACATCTCTTACTTATTATTTCTTTAAGACTACCTAATATTATTTACAATAATCTATTTAATATACTTAATAATATTTAATTTGTTTTTATTTTTTTCTCTTCTATCTTTGTATCTGAAATACCATTTCTGATTACAAATATAACTTATTATATTTCTTGTATTTTTTATATAATTAGTTATGATATTCTAGTATTACAGTATTTAATATCTAACAATACAAACTCAAGATAAGTCTACGTAAATATGTAAATCTATAAAACTTAAAAAATAAAAACCTACTTAGAAAATTCTAAATAGAAAAATAATAAAGATCTTTAATAGCATCATTTAAAACTTAGACCTATTAAACAGATACCAATATAAAGAAATTAGATAAATAATAATCTTTAGATACGAAATAATACTAACCAGTTTGTTAGATTCAATTTAAAAAAAAAATATTATATTAAATTTGATATATTAAGAACAAATTATAGTCTTTTTGAGTTATTTAGATTAGGAATTTAAAAATAAAGCAAAGTATATTAAAGTACTAAAAATATGCTATAAAGTAAATATTAAGGTTTAGATAAACTTTACAAGGTTATAACTAAGTTAATGGTTTGTAGAGTAAGTAGTTTAGTTAACAAAGAAATATTTTAAGTCTTACTAACAGGTAACTTTCTAATAACAAATAATATATATGCTAAAGAAGATGCATATTACCCAAATAATATATATAAAAAAGAATGTATATAAGGTTTGTAACAATTAAAAATAATTAATAAAGCAAGCACAGGTTAAACAAAAAAATATCAATATCATATCAGCATTTTTGAGACCTGATATTAGTCTAATATTAGTTGAAATTTGCTTGAATCAGAATCCTATATAACATAAATCAATATCATATTATCTTTAATAAATATCAGAAAACTGATAACTCTATAAATGAATAAATAATGTTATCAATTAATTGATTATTAGCTATTAATCAATTGATCAATAATATTATTAATTCATCTATAGAGCTATTAGCCTGCTAATATTTATTAAAGATAATATAACACTGATTTATATCCTATAGATTTCTGATTAAAGCAAAATTTTAACTAAAATCAGGCTAATATTAGATTTAAAAAATGCCAATATGATACTAATATTCCTTTGTTTGACTTGTGAGATGATCTAAAAGTTTAAATAGATAATTTTCTAATAAATTACAGGAATGGCAACTAGTGTAAAACCTTAAAATAAACTACTTTAAATAAGCAGCCAAAAATTACACATGTGACTAATTATACTCTTATCATTGTAAAAATAGTTGTAATACCTAACCCCAATATATCAATAAAAGTATCACATGAATTATGATCTTTAACAATAAAAAAAAATCAATCTTTATGTCAATAATTACTTCTTACAATACATTGTATAATTCACATAATATATTTAACAAAAAATATTCATTTATGGTTTTAGCATGAACTATCTAATTTATTAAGGTATAAAATAATAACAATACTAAATGATAATAAAATATGTATGCATACAATTAAAAGATCACTTGCAATATAGATTATAACTAAGAATCTGAATCTGAAGCATAAATAAATAAAGTATTATATAAATAAATTAATGAATTTCGTATTACTAATCAATAACCTGTTTGTTGTGTTTGTTGTGTTTGTTGTTCAAAAATAATCTTGCAATCACGCGTGCGGACAGACAAAAACTTTCAAATTACGATATTGATATATTTGATTAAGGTAATTATACTGACGAATCAAAAAAGAATTTTTCATGGTAAAACGTAACTTTTTATCACAGTGCGTAAAAATTGAGTGTCCGGAGCGTAGCGACGGACAAACAATTGATTTAGAATAGGTGCCACCTATATTGCAGAAGGTCCCAATTTAATAATCTATAGATACCTCAAACTCTTGATAATTATTTGATGTTTTTTGACATTCAATTCGGAATTATTTTGTAGATATTTATGAAGAAAATTTGTAATATTTGGATTTTGTGTTTCACTTAAACATCTATGTAAAAAATTTTCTTGTGTTTCTTGTTTAATTTCTTTAAAAGAATCTATTAAGATTTTTCCAATTTCATCTAATCGACGTTCGAAAAGATGAAAAATTTCGATGATAATGTCATAATTTAATTTGAATCCCAAATCAATTAATTCTAAAAGTCGTTCTTTAACAGCTTTAACTTCAGGTTTAGTCCATCCATGAGGTTGTGCAGGTGGGAAAAGAATTAGAAAAGCTCCTTGCATTACAAGGCCATTAACATCTTCACAGATTTCATAATAACCAATCTTTTTCCATAGGTTTACTAAATCTTTATGGATCAAAATTGCTCTGGCAATAACATTAAGTTGCCTATTGTTTTCATGACCATCTTTTGGTGGATACTCTTCTGGGGAATTAATTTGCGTTCCATTAGATTTTCTTGGTGGAAAGGTATAAATTTCATGATCAATATTAAATCCCTGATTTCATCTAAATTTTTTTCTAAAATTGCTGGTGCATAATTAATAGTATGAGGGCCTCCCGAGAGAAAGTGAAAAAGTTCTATATCGTTTCCTTTTATGCATAATTTATCTTTAAAAAGATTGTAAGCTTTTGTGATTAAAAATATACAAACAGTAATCGGTAAGTTATTAGCCCAGGGAGTATTGGTTTGTATTTTTTCCAGATCGCTTTGTCCTATATTATGGGAGGCCTTTAATTCGATAAGCTTCTGATCATATTCTCCGTAATGAATGAGAAGACGCTGCGCAAAATATCTTGAAAGAATTCCACCTTTAGTAATAATAGCATGAGCAACTTCAACAGAGATAAACTTGGGGCCTAATCTTATAGAGTGAAAAAGACAGTGTGCTCTTCCATATTTGAAAATAATCCATTCTGCTTTCACTTGAGAATCTTTCCATACCAAAGACCATCGCTTGCAACTTAGTGCCAAATTCATCGGACATTCAACATATTTACAAATATGTATTATGAGTTCAATAGGTAGGCCATGTTGGAATATATTTCTCATCTATTATAATAATACATCACAAAGTTGATTTTTTATAAACTTTATATAGCTCTATAAAGTTATATAAATATTATATAAAAATTTTATATAGGGCTACAAACCCAATGTAGACTTATATAATAAAATTTTTATACATAAACTACGTAATTTCTATATATAATATTCTTTATTATTTATATAAATATAAAATCTATGCAAATTTTATTTATATCTACATAAAAATAATTTAATTTACTTCAGCAATTTCTCAAAAGTGACCAAGGTAATCACCGATCGATGCACTAAGTAAAAATGTTCAGCATGCTCGAAAACCTTCCCCAAACCCCTAATTTAAATTTTAAAATCTAATCCTAGCTTTAATATTCAAGTTAAAATTTTTTTGCTATTTTATATAATTCTACGTAGAAATGTATATAGCTTTATATAAACAGATATGTAAACCTACATTGGGTTTATAAAGTTTTTGTGAAGGTGTGTAAAAATTTTACATAATCCTACATAAAAATTCTACATAACTTTACATAAAAACAACTTCGTGATGAAACATATTTGGATTAGATATTACTCGGACAATGATTAAAGATCGTTGCCAAATGATCTTTTAAATTGTATTTTAGATGTTATGATAATAAATTATTCATTGAGATGTGGATAAATAACATCATAATGATGTTGCTACTCCAGTAGGTCGTGAAAGATTTTCGATGATTTGGGGTGTTCAATATCGGTTTAATGTATGAGTGTCGCTAAAAGAAACCCCGAAAAGTTGAATTTGACTTATATTTAAAATTTCGGGGTTTTCTTTCAGCAACACTCATATAGTGATGTGCCACGTAAAGTACTATACGTACTGTACGCGAAAATTTTTGTCGATCCTTTCTACTAACCAATCAAATCGCTAGATATTCACTGTACGTACTGTACGCGAAAAAATTCGGGTATCATATAAATAGCACATCACTAAGTGTAAATTAAAATAGTAAATTCAAATAATGAGGATTCTTTGTCGGTCCTTCTTAATAATAAAATATAGAAAATTAAACAGTAATAACTTCACACCCCATAAAAAAAAGGTTATCAGATTTTATTCAGCTTTTGTTGGTATCATTCAAAGGATATTTGGAAAGTAGTTGTTATAGGTATAAAATAGTGCAAAAATAATACATTTTTGATGTATAGTTTTATTCCGTATTTATATTTATAGAACTCCTTACCAAAAATTTTTTGAACAATGTTGACAAAGTCGAGCAAAAATTAATAACCTTTTTTTATAGAAAACTACTAATCTATGTGCATAAAATTATATCTATTGAATTCCTCGATTTAAAGAATAAATAGAGCTAGGTACCTGCACAGGCCTAAAAATTTAAACTTTTGCCGGCCCGCAATTTTGAGAGGTTTTTGAAATTTTTAAATTTTGGTCCAGCCCGTGCAGGCCTCCATTTGTCTTTTTTTCATATAGTTAAACCGATTAGGGAATTCAATAAATTTAATTCTATCTTTATAAAGTTAATAGTTGAGAGTTATTATCGTTTATAGTCGTTTTTGATAAATTATGGGACATCTGAAAGTCGTATATGAATAAATTATTTCAGCTTATGTCAGTGACTTATTAATTCCTTCTCAGAGACTTATCGATTTGGACATCAGAAATTTTTCAGCTGTTCCAGAATTTATGTAACAGCAGTAAATTTTCTATATCTATATTATAATATTAAGAAGAACGCAAGTTCGAATGGAAACCTCTGTTATATCTACTAATGAAATTTTCACACCTACTGGAGCCTGAATAAATCAACAATCACAATATCTTAACTATTGAGGAAGATAAGATACTGCTATATGCTCTTCAAAAAAAATAAGTTGTTGCAATGTAAAAACCTGCAACTGCCAAACTAATCATAATTTTAATAGAACATTACAGTAAATTTAATCTTCGAAACATTTTTACTTGGAAGGTTATTATAGTAATAATCAGTGGGTACTAGAACAACATTCTTAAATAGAGATTAAACTTACTATTCTAATAAAATGTATTATTATGCGATAAGACTGTGACGAAGATGTGATCTGAAATTGAAGTATTGATGGTTTAAGAAATAAACAAGAGGTGAAAAGGAATGCACTTCAATTCCAAATAAAGAAGTAATATAAAACTTACTCAGTAAACGAAACAACCAGGTATGCATAAATTTAGAGTCTCAAATTTTAAGGAAAATTGAATCCAATCCTATATATAGTTATCTTCGTGTTTGGGCGCAGATACTTTTTGTACTCTAATAAAAAGTTTTTCGTTCAACAGTTTTACTATTTAAATACTCTCCTCTAACTTACAACCCTGACACTAACACTAACCTTAACGAATTTGAAGAATTTTGTTTGGGTCACAAACCCGGTATGCATTTTCCGAGTGTGTTAAATTGACTGCGCATCATGACATCATGCACAGTATAACAGGAAATTTGAGGGTCTGAAGGCTTTGATATATGCTTATAACTCCGATTGTAAAGTGCCACAGATATTGTGTATTTCATGCAGCACATGAAATTTCAAAAATTCATGATTTATCCATCCTCAGTTTTACAAGTCGCATTTTTCTTTTTAACTCGTGTAACCTTGCTAAGATCAACCTATATAAATATATTGTAGGCTATCATTTAAACTTATAAAATTGTTTACAAACAAATAGTTTTCGGATTTTTACTTACGAACAAAGCTATAAAATTTAACATGTGTAGTTCTTTTCCGTGATAGGTTTAGAGAAAACTTGGGCAATAAATTGACCGCTTACATAATTTTATTATCATATGATAGTAAAGAAAACTATATTTATAAAATTTAAAGTTAAGGTTATTAGCATTATGGTTAATTAAGTGACATATTACGTAGCATTTTTTTTTTTTTGATTGCTGTAGATCATATCGCATGAGGAAGAGTATTGCTGCCAACTTAAAATTCGTAAATGCAAATGTAATATGTACTAGACTTTAGTGTTCTGACCATTTTTGAACACAAATATTACTAACGTGTAAATTTAGTTTTTCAATTAAGGATTTGACATGGCGGAAACGTCAAAAAACTGTCTAAAACGAATAATATAATGCATGAGACATTATGCATGTACTACTATGCCTTATATAATTTTCATTATTTTTGATTTTATCTTAACGTAAATCTTGCGTAATATCAATTACATGTCTCACGTAATATTAAAAAATAGTGCCAATGCCCGTGTCTAAGGATGTTAAGTAGTCTGACCACTTTTGAATTTACTAGCTGATTTGCATATCATAAATGTTGGCGAAGACTAAGTTATTAAAATTTCGTTAAGGTTAGGGTCAAGTAATGACCTGTAGAGAGATAGTTTATATAATGAAATTGTTCAATGAAAACTTTTTGTTAAAGCATAAAATGTGGCTTCTTATGCTGATTTTTGAGCTATGAGCAACTTTTGGCAAAAACGAACGTTTGCTTTGAATCTTCCTGATCGTGTTGCGTTTAGTGATGTGCAAATTCCAATTTTTTCGCGTTTCATGCGTATGGGAATTTTTCGGAATCTTTATGAGGGTTCGGAATATATTGAAAATTTCCGGCTCATATTATCTACCAGCATTATATTGCTTCGCCGGCATTATAAAAATCATGCGCGCATTGCCCATCACTAGTTAATCTTGAAATCTGATTCGTAGTTCGGGAGATTTGCCCACTTTTAGTAATTTGAACCCTCGTTGAAGTCACTTTTTTGTAAAATAGTGACTGCTTAAGATATAAATACTTTTTATATTGTCTTTAAATAAAAGAATTCATTTTCTAATAATTTGATCGGAAATGCTAGACCTTGTATTTTTTCAAAAATATCCCATGATCTTGATATAGTGATCGGTAGAGATGGGCAAATCACGGTTTTGCCGAGATTACTGTAAGTTTCAGTCGGAATTATGGCATTGGCCCGAATTATCCAGAACATCACGTGATGAATCCCGCGCTTGCCCATTACTAGTGATCGTGGTATTTAGCAAAAATATCATGACCGTATGTGTATGTTGTAAATGGAATGGAAACGAAATTTAAATGGATTTGGAATTTCCAAGTTAAACTAGTATAAGGGTGTTTATATGATAAAATCAACACCAAAATGCTGGCTTA
>CAJVQA010009641.1:0-11952 GCA_910591915.1 Cetraspora pellucida | reverse complement strand
AAAACTTCAATTGAATTTCAATAAAGTTAAAGGCATGGCCTCACCGTTAATATTTAAAAAAAAAAAAAAAAAAAAAACAAAATTTACAAAAATGTCAAAATTAATTAATTTTTTGAATATAAAATGAAAAACATATTAGTAAAAAATTGGCTTATTTGTATATAAATTTCAATATATATATATTTTGATCTCTTAAACAAGTTTACTTAATAAAATTCAATTAATTTACTTAGTAATATTTTGATTTTACTATATAAAAATTTGCATAATATCTAGAAAATGCCAAACCTATTTTTTTAATATTTTTAATATAAATGAATCAAAACTGAATTTTTGGTTATCAAAAGCATAAAAATATAAGTCTGTTACTTTGCTCTAGACAATAATACTTATTAGTTACACCTAATGATTTATCACATCCTTGTGTCAAATAGATAATAGACTTATAAAAATTTTAATATTATAAAACTATTTTAACTATATATACTAAATAGTTAGTAAAGTAGTACTGTATGATTATACAAATATGTACAGATGTATAGTTAACATAGGTTTGTAAAATTAATTTTTATAAGTCCATTATTCATTTGGCACAAGGATAAGACATATCTTTTGTATGACTAATAAGCATTAGTTGATATAATTATTATTTAGCTAATGCTTACTTATCATATTGATGATTTATCACATCCTCATGCCAAATAAAAGAAGAGACCTAATCCTTTACAAATAAACTATTTTTTTTGTTTAGTGTTAATGCAAGGTAATCATTATTTTTTTTTTATATGAGGCTATAAGAAAATTAGCTGTTTTTGAAAGAATTTTTTTTTTTACAATTATATGATTTCTATATATCTGTCCTAATTTGTGTTTCTATACTATACTAATTTATATAGTTATGTATATTTTATCAAAATTTTGCATAATTTTGTATATAGAACCCCCATAGCAAAAGGGGGATTGGCCAATTTTGAAATTTTGTATAAATTACATTTGAAATTTTATGATTATTATATATGCAAATTTATAATAAATTAATAATATCTCGTAACTCAGTGATTGAAATTTAATGATTTTTATATCATTCAATTTGTCTTAATATGATGAATCAAATGATATAAAAATTACTAAATTTTCATTACTAGAATGCTAAATATAGTTAATTTAATAAAATAATAATTTTTATTCTAAAGTGCTATATTGTAGTAGCGAATAGATAAAGATTCATTATAAGAAGTTATTTATATGAATTCTATAAAAATTTAAAAATATGTAAAATTTAATACTGCAAACAATTTACTTAATCAAAATTATTTATATATTGTAATGATGGAAATTGTGATATCGGATTTCATGTCCAATTATGTGAAAAATACACAAAATGCAATAAGTTATATTTGTGACCAGAAATGGTATTTTGGATCCAGAAGGGAGGATGGGAGTAGAAATTACACATCCTTAAAGATATTACATAGATCAGTGTAAATAACATTTAATAACCTTAAAGTAATAATAAGTGCAAAGTTGTATTTGTAAATGACGAATTTAGTATTATAAATAAAGGCCGAAATGGCTCTAAGGGACAATATGTTTCATTTGCTTGATTAATAAACAAGTCTCAATACATTGTATCATTCATAATAACAACTCTAACACTATTACCATTACAAACCCTGTGAACTCCTAATAATGTCACTGTTCAACTCTTGACCATGTGACTTATCCTATTTGCATTCGTTGACCCAAAGTGACTGAAAGCCTTAACTGCCCACAAGCCAAATCTAACACCCTCTTTCGAAAAGGTTACTTGTTATACACTACGCGAGGTTTTAATTTTGAAGCAACTGAGTTGCAATCTTCCGAACCCAACAATATGTAGAACAAAAATCTAGTTTTTGATATATCACAATTATCTTAAAAAGTTTGACAAATATTTTACAAAAGTTGAACGAAAATGTTTTACAAACTACTAATTAATAAATTGATAAATTATTTTAGTCATAAACAGTATCACAATATAATAAGATGTTATCGCAATATAATTATTAATTTACTTATGTATATATGTATCTGTTTTCACTATTGTTATATTGGTATATTGATTGGGTTTTTTTAATTTGTTTTAGGTTTATCTGGTTTAGAACACTTATTTCTCTAAAAGGTAAATCAATGTACTGTGAAATTTCTTTATATAACTCTTTCTGCCTTTTTAAAGAAAGTGATTTAGTATTAATAGTTGGAAGAAGAATATTTAAATCAAAAAAAAAAGATCGAATTATAGTATTTTTTGTAATCATCTTCAATTCTATCTTTATAAAACACTACTCTACAATATTGAGAAGTAAAATAAAAATAATAATAATGTTAAATGCTTTGTATTTTTTTAAAGTTTTGAAAATAAACTTTAAAATTATAGTATTAAAAACCTTTACTATTTAAATAATGCTGTGCAGTATTAAGATGAACTAATGTTAAATGATTAATAATTGAAATAACATTATCTACTGTGTTTACTTTGCTCTTTCGATAAAGAATTTTAATTAACCCAAAACAACTATTACAAATAAATTTTGTGTGTCCAGGTATCATAAAATTTAACTTAATCTCATCATACATTCCACAATCAATTAGCCAAAAATAAAAAAATAATGAATAATTATTTTTATTCTGTCCTGTGCAGTTATCGCATATAATAATTAATTTTTTCTTACCTCGATTATATTTTTTAATTGCATGCTATACTAAACTTAATATACAATTCATGCTCTTTCCTTGCTTACCATTATTAGGCATTTTACCTTCATCAATTACATAATTAGTTTGCTCTGTATGAGGATAATTACCAATATTACAAACTCCAAATAAATATATTTTGTGAGAACTTTTAAAAAACAGAGACCCAATTTGTTGCAATGAATAAGGAACTAATATGTTTTGAGTCCAATAATATGCTATATGAGTATAGTCATTAAAAAATTTAAATTCTATATTAGTTTGATTTAAATTACAAGTGCCATCATTAATTACAAGCTTAATATTAGCATTATAGTAATCATGCTCTTCTTTTGCTAGATTTAGATCTGCTAAATAATTTTCAATAATTTCAATTTTTTTTTCCTGTTCATTTGCATACTGAATATCTAACTTCATTATTTCACAAGTTTCACATAAATTGGACTTTGGTGACATAAATTAAAGTGATGGTATTAAAGTTTTCCAAACTTTAGTAAAAGTTGATTCAGCTATAATATGTGTCTTATTTGGATACTCAGCTTTAAATGCTTGTATATAATCATGATATACTGAGGCATAACTATAACTTGTTGGAAAAAATATAACAGGTATAAAAATTCTATTGAAATGTTATCCAGGTGAAGGTATGCCATGTACATTAGCATAATTTTTTAAAAATGTATATATTTTATATGACATTATAATTTATTTCAACACAGTTTATATTTTTTAGAGATTTACCTGTATTACTATAAATGCGTTCATCAAGGCTATATTCTTTTAGATATTGTATTATAGCATCAATATATTTGTGATTAACTCTAACAAGGACTTCATATGTAGTATAACAAACTGAAAGACTATTATTAAAACAATAATTGAACTGTAAGTACTTTCTGTTAGTTGTAGTAACTTTTTTTGTATTTTCATCTTTTTGAAAAGCCATTAGCTGTCCTTTAACAACCAAATCACGTATATTTTTGCTTAAGTTTTCAAATTCTATTTGATGTGCAAGAAAATGTTCATATCCAATTTTTTCAAAGCACTTAGGGTAACATGTACATTTTCTATTTTTAAAAAACTCTTTTACTTTTAATTTTAAGTCATCATAAGCTTTGTCTTCAATATAATTATCAGGGTTATTTATATATTCATAACTATTTAGATATATTTTATTAAAGCTATTAAAGCTTTTATCATTATCGGATTCTGATTTAATTTTATTGTCTGATATAATTAGTTCACTTTTAGAGCTTGAATCTTCAACAAAAAATGTATTATTTAGCTTTCCTAAAGCTGTTAAGATATCATCGTTTGCACTATTATTACTAAAATAAATATTATGTTCTATATTATAAGCTATGGTAGTACTACAAAGAATGTAAATTAAAATTGATATGCTTTTTTTTTTTTTTTTTTTTTTTTTTGTTACTAAAATTAAATTTATTCGATAACTTGAATGTAAATGAGTATGCAAGCATGTCTATATACTTAAATTCAACTTAGGGTTCAAAAAAACTTGATTGACAAGTTTTAATGCTTGCAAGATTCAAAAAAAGAACAATACCAAGTATATACATATCGATATGCATGAATTAAATTATATCACTTTCTAGATCTGTATATAAAGAACAATTAAATATAATCAAATATAATTTGAAAATATGTAGCAATATATACATCATCTTCCATATATTACTACTGTTTTAGATATAAAAATTTTCTTTTAAAATTTTGCCTTAAGTTGTATCTTCTAAAACTAATGATTAATTAATTATAATTTTAGTACTTTGCAAAAAAATTGGTATAACTGTAGCCTTAACTTTAAAAATGCATTAAAATTTTTATGAAAATAAGAACTATTGATCTTTACTATATTTCTATTTATTTATTGTCAAGATTAAGTTTAATGAACTTGTATATTACACGATTTGTGTGTATTGATTTTTGAAATTAAATATATAATAATAATGATCTTTACTAAAAATAGCAACAAGAAGACCATATATATTTTTAAAGTTTGTACTAATATATTATAATCGAAAAATTATTTTTTTTAATAAATTAGACTATTAGGCACATGATAGTGATAAAATCTCAAAATCTGATTGGTCAGCCCATCCCTTCTTTTGCTGTAGGGGGTTCCATATACAGTACTACTTTACTAACTATCTTTCCATCAAACCTAAGCTCAAAATGTTGATTTAAACAACTAATCAACTTTGAATAGCCTTAGTAAAACAAAAAGTCACATAGTTTAAGAAATAGAAACATGAATTATTCTGCAACATTTAAGTTAAAACTTCATTTAATTAATATAATTTGTCAAAAAAAACTTCCTTCCAAATTAGTGATTTAAAAAATTATTTTTAGAACATCAAAAATATAAGCCTGTTATGTTGTATAGACATTGTAAAATATATAAAATATAGTTTATTTAATCAAAAAAGTTTAATTTATATAGTTTTACCTTTTTATAAAATTTCAAGTTTTGAGTTTATTATATTCAGAGTCAACAATATATATAATATATATAATATATATACTTTTGGTTTTTAATTGACAGAATTTTTTGCAAATTAAAGTTGCTTATTTTTTAATTATCTGGATAATTATTTAACAGAGTACATATTTCTGAGTGGCTTCAGTACAGAGACAACATCATATTCCTAAAAGTTAAGTAACTCTTAGAACTAGATCGAAGAGGTTTTGGAAAATGAGTAAATTTTTAAATATTTCAAAATTTATAAAAACAGCTATAATTACATGTTTGTTGATATTTCTGTAATATAAAGATCAGTATAGAAATGCAAATTAAAAATACTATTATTATAGTTTGATTATTACAAATATTACAATATATGAAAACCTGTAATAGTGACTTTTGGTTCTTACTTTTTTTTAAGCCCAGATTATCATAATAGGTTTGTTTATTCTATAAAGCTTGAACTTTTTAATCCATTAACCAATTTATGTTTATCTGGATATATTCTTTAATTACAAGAACCTATTATGACAATTTGAACTTAAAAAAAAGATAAGAAATCCAAAAGTTACTATTACAGATTAGCACTTATATCATAATTAAACTTTAAAATTATAAAAGCAAAAATTTGTTATATATTATTGCATATTTTTACACTATCCTAAAATTTATGATGCATATTTGATGAGCATTTTATTATGAGTTCAATGATTTGACTGTGATTAACTATTATATTTTTATTACTATATATATTTAAAAAATACTGAAATATATACAATAAATTTAATTGATATTTTATTACTTTGTTATAATAAATAATATGCAAAAAATTTATAATTATTCTTTTAATTTAATTATTAAATTTAAAGAACCAAATCATAGTTTTTTATTTAAAATTGTTAAAGAAGGCACATATTCTAACCAATCATTATTAGCATATATTCTTTTTCTAAATAAATATAAGATTCTTAATAATTATACAATAGATGCTACTTGGAGTAGAAGCAATAATCAATATACTGTTCAATGTTCTATTAACTATAATAAAGAAGGTTCAGTTTTTCAAATATGTTTTGGAAAAAACTTCAAATATGAAGTATTTTCTATTAAAACAGTCACAGATGCTGCAAATTTATTTTATAAAATTCATATTTAATACTTATTTTAAGAAAATATTTTATATTTATATTAATTAATACAAATTAATTTTTTTAGCAATATACATCTAAGAAAAAACTAAAACATTAGATGTATATTCATTTGATCTTCATTTTAAAATATTAAATAAAATAAAAAAATTAAAATATCATTCAAATGCATTAAAGCAAGTTGATTAATATAGTAATTTTAATCTTACAAAATAGTCTATTAATGTTGGAAAGTTAATATTAATTAAATTTAATAAAAAAGTTTCATAATTATACAATTCTAATGATATATCAATATTGGAAAATTTATATTATTTAGTTAAAAACATATTTATAAAATTAATTATAACAATAATGATAAAGTTAAAAAAAAGCAAAAAACTGAGTTAATAGTTAAAACATTTGATGAACAAAATATTTTAAAAAATTTTTACTGAGATTTATGTGTTATAAAATCTCATTTATTATATAAAAAATAGATATATCAAGAAGGTTAAGCAATAAATAAAAAAATAATACAACTTATACTAATATCTAATATAAATATAATTATTAAAAGTCAAATTAATGAAGATAAGAAGGCAGATATAGATAATGAATTTATAGTACAAGAAGTAGTTAGTACAATTTATAAAAGTAATTATAGGTATATTAAAGACATTCTACAATATTTAATTCTAAATTTTATTCAAAAAGAAATTTTAAAACCACAATAACCAATTGTTAATCTTTAAATATTAGGAGATAAATAAAATATTAGAAGACAAGTAAAACATATAATGATAACAATAGTTATTCTAAATAATACTTATTTTTTTTTGGTGTTAAAGTAAAGCCTTGCTTATATCTTTATTAGTAATTTTAGTTGTACATATTATTATACTATATATTCAAGATATACTAAAATTGTAAAATATAAAATAAAAACTATATGCAAAAATTAAAGCTCAAACAACTTTATCTGCAACCTAAATTAACTATGGTGGTTAAAGCCTACCTAGATTTGTAATGTTAAAATATGATTGTAAGATATGCTATGATTAATCCAAAGTGTCAACCATATATTGATTTTCCTAATAGCCTGTTCAATTGATGAACAAATATTAGAATATAAGTGTAATTGATCTGCTATTCTATATAGACATGAGTATGTATAATTTGTATATGATCTTTTGTAATGTCTAGTTTGTTGTATTTGTTGTGAAGTATTGTGAATATTATGAGTTTAAAAAGATGTAATATTGTTATTCTTTTTTTAGTTAGAAAGATTAATACAATATAGTTTTCATATTTGGTTGTAAATTTGATCATTAATATCAAGAAGTGTTTAAATAATAATTTGTGAAGCTATATTAGTTGGTATATTGTAGTTATAAATTGTTTTAATTAAGGCTTTGGGTATAAGGTCTTTAAGAATAAGATCAAAATAAAAAGAGTTTGTTTGAAATAGTATTTGGTCAAATGAAAGATGTTTTTAAATTTTTTGAATAAGTTCATAAAGCTGGATAGTAGATAAATTAAGATTTGCTTTAGATAAAATATGCTAAATTGATGAATTAATAATGTTTGTTATAAGAGAAAAGTTGAGACAAGTTAGCTAATATGAGTGAGAATCAGAAAGATTACACTGGAAGCAGTTAGTATTTGTAAAGATAGTTGAATATATGTTGTGAAAAGAAAAATATATTAGTAGTTCATTCAGTAGAACTTTGATTTTAAAGGCTTTGAATTGATTAAGTTTAAAACTAGTAAACTTGAGAAGTGTAGTGACCTATTAAAGTGGTCAAGTTGTCAACCTCCAAGTGGCAGGTTCAGAGTTCAAATCCCAGTATTAATAGAAATTTTGAAAATTCTCTCTGTATTATAATTAACTGTCTCTTGCAATTGGTTAATATAAGATACCTGTTACCTATATAGCACCAGCATAACTGGAAGGTCACATGATATTTGTATAACAGTTACATGACATTGTCCTTTAAAACAAAGTCTGTAGTTATACAAAGGAATGCAAACTGGTACTAAGCAATGCAAACCTACAATAAGTCCTCATGACTATGTAAATCATAGGAACCAAAAGAAAAAAGATAAAAGCCTACTTGAAAGATTTGAGTAAAGAGATAATCCAAACTTTTGACAGTGCTACTGTAAAAACTAGACCTATGAAACAGAGCTAGAACTTGTGAAACTAGACAAATATGCTAGTCTTTAAAAAGGGATCAGATGAACCAACCAGGCCATCAGAATTGCCAGATTCTAAAGAAAAAGGTTATATGTCAGCAAACATGTAAACCAGAGGTGTATAACTTCAACCTGCCTTTTCAGACTATCTGGTTTGGCAGCTTAGTGGAACTTGAATTGAATACCAAAGTAATAGAAATATGTTGTGAAGTTAGTATGGGGTTAGGGTAAACTCTACAAGGTCATAGCAGTTTAATAGTACACTCTGACTGCCAGTGTTGGTCTCAGCTATAGTAATATCAGGTCAGCTGTAAGAATGGAATACAGAAGATTCTGAAAGGTTTAGTACAAGGTCAAAGGTTTCTCATATGAATAAACTGCTTTAAAGACTTAGTAGCCATGGCATATTTTTACTAGCATCAGCCAAGATTGTTGATAGACAGAGATAGATAGGTGGATACAGAAACAGAGTAGTTAAATAGAAAATCTACAAGCAGGTTTCAAGTATGGCAGCTAGTATAGAATCTTCAGATGGACTATTTAAATTAGACAATAACTAAAGTTGTACAAGTGGCTAGTTGTACACTCTTTCTATATTTGCTTTCTATAGTTGTAAAGCATCTATTAGCCAAATATACTATCAATAAAATCCTGAATCACAAGTACTTATCTTAATATTTAAAAAAAAAAAAATTAGTAAACTTGAATGAGAGTTTTTGGTTATAGTTGAGATATAGCCATGTTGATTGCCAGTTTATATAGTAATTAATATGAGACTATTCATTGTTTCTTTTTTGTAAAGACCACATTGCCAATATGTAAGCTTTGCAAATATTTTTGATAAAGTATTAAATAAGAAGCTTAACAGGATTTTGTTCCTATTGTAAAATATGAAAGAGGTTGTAAATATTTGTATATTAAAAGTTTAAAGACAGAGAAAAGGTATATTGTTTTGCTAAAAAGTCAGCCATGTTTATTAAAAGTATTATCTGTATAGATTTAAACTTTGTAAAAGTTAATATTTAGATTGAAGGATTTGATAATATTAAGAAATGTATACTATAAAGGCCATGTATTAAATTTAAAGAATTTGTTAGAATTTTTGAGTTATGTAGAAAGTTTGTAGTACTTAGATATAACTAATTGTGAATTAGTATAGATTTGAAATATTGCAGATAAGATAAAAAGAGCTTTGCCTTATAAGCTAATAACCAAAAATGAATTTTAGCTAAAAATTTATGAAGAACTTGGTTGTTACTATTAATTTGGACCTATTTAATGTCTATTAAGCTTTGTTTAGTTCCAATATTAGATATTAATTTATCAGTATAAAAAGTAAATTTCATATATAGCAAGTTGGTTTAAAAAATTTTTTTAAGTTTGTTTAAATAGTCATTATGTTTAAAGAGTTCTGTGATAATAGAATTTGATATGTCAATAATAGGATAGTTATATAAAATTCATGAAAGATGTTTAATTGCTGTTGAATAAATAAAATCTAGATAGTTAGCATTAAGTTTAAGTTTGAAAGTTTTTCTTCTTAGAAAGCTAGTACAGATAGTTGCTAAAATGTTAATTGTATATGTTTGCTTAACTCTGTTTAAGTTAAGATGGCATCCAGTACATAGTATGCAGTTTAAATCTGGAAGTAGGTAATAATAATTATATTCTAAGTCAATATCTATATTCCAATGTGAGATAAAGAACTGGTTTGTGTTTGGAAGATATTTGCAAATTTTGCTAATAATGATCTCTTCATTATTATTATTGTAAGTAAGTAGTTAAGGTTTAGGTTTTTTCTTGATTAATAAAGTATTATATACAAAAGCATTAACTCCTGAAGGTTGAAAATAGGAAAGGATTAGGTGATGTAATCTGTTAGATAAAATTGTATATTCCAGATAAGTAAACCAAAGAGATTGCTTTCTTTTTATTAGATTGTGAAGTCTTGGTAAAAGGTGATGCCATTTACATAATATACTATTGTTTGTAATACATAATTGCTCTAAATAGAGTATATTGTTTTTTCGAAGTTGTTTTCTAAAAGTATAATATTTAGGATGTTAACTGAGTATTAACTCTAGTAGTTGATATTCATCATGAAAAGTGTTAGGCTACAAAACATTAGAGTTGGCTAAAATTGATATGCCAAAATGTTGTAGAAGTTGTATAATTTTAAAGTTAAGTGTAAGTTTGTTAGGTCCATCTATAAGTAATTTGCTATACTGAAGAAAGTTAGTAGCAGACCAAAGGTTGTTTTGAAGTTGCTATAGTCAGATTTTGGTAAAAATATCAAGAATCTCAGAGTTGTTAATTCTTTGTTGAAAGCAAGATATATAATGTTTAGTTAGATATCTCAAATATTATATACATTATACATATATATAAAGATTAAGCATAGTGCTGTTTGGGCTGGTATGAGAAAGTTTAGCTTTATGTTTGATTATGATAAGGTATTTAAATAAAATATTATCACAAATAGAGTGTTTAAGAATGATGTTATATAATCTGTATTCAATAGTAAGAATGATTATGGTATTAATAATATAGATGGCTTGTTTGTCTGTAATTCTTTTTGTATCAGTAACATTGATGAATTGGATTGCTTCATCATAAATTAGTTGGCTTTGTTTAGTATATAAATTATTAAGAATAAATCAATATTCTAAAAATTTGAATAGTTGGTTGGCAGAAATTAGTATAAGTAATAAACTAAAGAAATAGATAAGAGCTGTAAATAGTGTGTTTGATGTAAGAATTGATTTAGTTGAGTTAATTTGAATGCCAGCCATATAATAAAAAGAGGTAGCTATAGCAATAATTGATTGTAATTCTTCTTTAAATTTTGCTATCCAAAGTGTGTTATCCATATATGCTAATACAAATACTAAGGTTTAAAATTGTTAAGGTTTTGGTCAGAGCAAACTAGTATTCTACTTTGTAGCCAAAGTGTATTCTAAAAAGTCTGAAGCTATTTTGTTTATAAGAAGGTTATAATAAATTTTTCAGAATAGTAGGGTTATAGTTTTTCCTTGATTAATGCTATTTTTAATATTGTAAGAGTTAGTAAGGCCTAAATTTGTAATAACTTAGTTCTGTTGATTGGTAAGCAAATTAGTAAGAATATTGATAAGATTAAATGACATATGTAGGCATAATAAAGATTTGGTGAACTGAATTATAAACTCAACACTCTCCTCTGTAGATCCCTCGACCGAAATCCACAGGAAGCAAAAACAGAAAATAACATTAAAACACACAAGCAAACAATACATAAAGCACTAAGAGGAAAGATAAAAACATAGAGATACAGCTAACCAATATAGAAACGAGAAAGAAAATAAGGTAGCAACAAGCAACAGTAAGAAAACCAATCTTCGGCAAACTTTAATAAACAAAAGTAGCATA
>CAJVQA010009640.1:0-11953 GCA_910591915.1 Cetraspora pellucida | reverse complement strand
TCTTTGTAAAAACTTCAATTGAATTTCAATAAAGTTAAAGGCATGGCCTCACTATTAATATTTAAAAAAAAAAAAAAAGAATTAGACCAATAGTAGGTGAAAAAATTGTTGTTGCAGAAAAAAAGATTAGTTTTGTCAGAAATTTTTGTTTTAGTAATGTTAGCAATAGATATGTTATTATTAAAACAATAATCTTGTCAGGCTTCTTTTTTTGTTGGATTATTAAAGCTTCTAACATTGTGTATAGCAATAGTTAGATTAAGATGATAAAAACTTGAGTTAGAAGAATGTAAAGCAGAGTTATAGTTAATAGGAGTTGAGTAATGATCATTAGAGAAGGTGTCAGATAAAATAGGAATAAAGCTAAAGAAGTTAGATTTAAGAGGAAGATTATAAAATAGAAGGAGATTATAAAATAGAAGGAGATTATAAAATAGAGGGAGATTATAAAATAGAAAGAGAAGATATAGAGCAATAATTATATGATCTAACAAAAAAGTGTCATTAGGAAGATATATGTGGGTTTTATTATAAGATGAGTTAACAGAAAATGTAATACTAGATACAGTTTTATTGTTATTATATTTGTCAATATGTTGAATTAAGGTTTGAATAATTTACTATGAGGGAAAAGTGATAAATTGTAATAAAGAAAGAATTTGTTAAAGCATATGTAAAAATTATAAGAAATTAAAGATATTGTAAATGATCTTTCAAAATTGTCTTCTACAGGGTCAATCACTGTATGCTTGGCTCTTACAGCTGTGCAAGGTACTATGATCTGCCCTGTATGTTGAATCTGATCATCATTAACTTGGCCTTACACATAAATAGGCTTGTCTATCTGTCTACTTATTTTATTTTCCTTATTAACTACAGCAGTTGTTTCTTTTAATAAGGTGGTAGCTGCTTTAATGTTAGCTATAGAAGACAAAGAACTTAAAAAGGAGATTGTAAGAAGACTGAGTCAAGAATAGAGACTGATTGAAAGTCAAAATTGAATTTTTTTGCTAAAAACTTCTTAGCTGCTAGATAGGCAGTATCATTGAAATATTTGACAATTTGTAAGTAAATAGATTTTTGATTTTTGACAATGTCAAAGTATGTAATAATTTGGGCAAAGAATTTAGTATCAATAATGTTTTTTGTTAATAAAATAATTGCCTCCTCCTTGGAAAGAGACTGTATGTTGTGATTTTTTGCTGCAGTTTGATAATATAGTAAAAGATAGTAGTAAAAATAGTAATTACAATATTTAGGATTTGTTTTAACTTTGTTTTGTTTATAAACAAATTCTTCAGCTTGGTTAGCCAACTTGTCCAGAGCTTTGGTAGAAATAGATTGATCAAGTAATGCAGCATGTTCTTTGTTTTTGTAAAATAGTATAATATTAAAAGTAGAATAAATCCATGTTTTATTTGATTTAAATGAAAATGATAAGTGAGATTTACTTAGTATATCATTAAAAAGTTTAGTGCTATCATAGAATTTTTTGTTATTAAGATATTGTTATGATTTGTTGTTACAAGTGAGGCAATGGAAATTTGCAATACAAGATGCTTTCTCATATTATTCATGAAGTGAATTAGATTTTTGGAATATGCAGAATTCAGAAAGGTGCTTGGAAAGTTGGAGAATAAAATGCTGACAAAATTGAATTCAGAGAGAAGTTTTAACTTTTTTTTTGTTAATAATAGAAGAAAATTGTTGACTGTAAGGAGAGTAGTAGATTTCAAACCAAGAATTAAAGTAATTAAGGGAGTTTTTTAGAAAGGGAATGCAGAATCTTTTAAGAAACAGTTTTTTTGGAACATTGAAAAGAGTTTGATGTTAAATTTAACATCTGATTGAATAGTAAGATATTTTTGGTTAAGATCAGTAATTTGAGTAAAAGATTCAATTTTGAATCTTTTAGGTCTAAGCTTTAAATCTTTGGCGAATTTTTGATAATTGATTGATTGGTAATTATTAAATAAAAAAAAAAGAAGTTATGCAAGATTAAGGCAAAGTTGAAGATGATTGTAAGTGGTATATGGAGAAATAGTAACTGGTGAGATAAAGATTTCAAGATAGTTAAGTTTTGTAAAAAGGATAGTTATAAATTTAAGCAATAAGTTTTTGAGAGTAGATTCAAATAAGTTAAATAAAATAGTAGCACTTTTATTAATATTGGAATTGCTACTATAAATGAGATCAGTTAAGAATTCTAGTCATTGTCTAGCTATAATGCAAATAATATAGTAGAATGAGGCCTTGAGTGCAGGTTAAGTAGAGGTAGCTGGTTTAATTTCTTTACTAGAATAAAAGTTGTAAAGAAATTTTTTGAGAAAAGTAAGGAGTTGAAGAGAGAATGTAGTTTGTAATTTTTTGTTAGGTTGTATTTCTTCAGTAATTAAAAAATTTGCAAGCCAATTATATATGAGATTAGATTTTAGTTTAAGTATAATAGAGTAAGTTTGAAGAGAAGGTTTGTTAGAGGTACTGTTAGGTTGATTAGTATTGCTAGAGTTGTTAAGGTTTAGGTTAGAGTTATCAAAGATGTTAATAAAAGATTGGTTAGAAATAGGATTAGTATGAATAGTTGTAGCAAAGAAAAAATTAATAAGATTAGAAGTAATAAAGAAAGTTTGATTTGAAAAATTAGTATTGGAGTTAGTAGTTTAATTAGATTCTAATAAGATGTTTTAAAAAGTTTGAGTAAGATTTTTCTTGATTTGAGATAACTAACTTCATGCTAAGATAAGGCAGTCATACAAGTAAGATGATAGACTTCATTGTTTTTAGTAACATATTTTTTGATAAGATAATGATGCTCATTTCTCTTGATATAACCAATTAGAACAAAGCATTTTGGGCAGATATGGTAGTGTACATTAGGTGTAAGAGATAGAAAAACATTGTTAGTAGAAAAAGAGATGTTAAATATAAGATCTTGGCTTGTTTTGTTAAGTTTTTTGAAGTTGCTATTGATATAAGTAGTAGTAAAATTAGTAGCTTAAATGTGATTGATATTGATAGGTAAGATGAATTTAGTATGATATTTGCTACAAAGGCAAGTAATCACAGAGGTAGAGAAGAGAGCTTGAAAAAAATATATAATCTTATATGATCTAAAATTTTTTGTTAAACAGAAAGTTAGTTAGATTTTAAGAGGAATTGGATGAGTCTTGTTGCCTTGTTCTTCTTTATAAAGAGTGATTTCAAAACTGTCAGAGAAGTTTTAGTAGAAATAATCAAGATCTGCAGTATTAGGCTTTTGATGAGTTAATGTAGGCATTTTGCAATATTTGCAGATTAGGTAAGAAGAAAGAAAGAGGAAATTAAGATTTAAAGAATTTTGCTAAATAACAAATATAATTGTAAGTGTTAATTTTGCAAGGGTAGTAGATAAAAACAAGGGTTGTATAGTAGAGGTATCACTAGAATAGTACTAAAGCATAACAAGAATAGTTAAGGTTACTACTGTGACTTGAATACTGAATACAACTATAATTTGTAATACAAATTATTGTATAATATAAGTAAGAACCAAATATAGTAATAATTGATTGTGTTGAATGAATGTCTATAAATAGGTTGGTTACAGATATGGTATAAATTAATAAAATATGGATTTAGAAATCATTGTATAGTTATATGAAAAACATGTAAAGAAAATAAAGGATGAAATAAGGACAAAAAGTAGAAAAAAAGATTTTGCAAGAGAGTAAATATTAAATTTGATTGTAGTTTAACCAATATTGGATCAAAAATCTTTATTTAGGGCTTGTTTTGACTGAATAACTGTGTATTATAACTTTAATTAAGATATAGAACAGGTTAGGGTAGTAGAAACTGCAAGATGATTAAAAGTTATAAACTGAAGGCCAAAGGTCATCAGTACAGTTTTCTCAATGAATTTAAAATATAAAAGCTTAATATTTCAAACTATATGTAAAATGATGAGCTAAACAAGTTTATTTAAGAGTTCAAAACAGGTTGTCTTAATAAAATAAATAGTTATAAGTGTTTTTAGATAGATGGATTTTTTAGTTAATTTTTGTACAATGAATTTGCAGAAAGAGTTTTTTTCTCAATAAGATTTTGTTTCTATTATAGAATATAAAAAAAGTTGTAAATATTTGTGTATTGAATTATTAAAAATTTAAAAATATTTAATATTATAAAATATTATATAAAAATATTACTTTAATATTATAAAAATATTATATTAATATTATAAAAAATTATAAAAATATTATAAAGATACTAGCTGCGAATCTATTATTATACAATGGAGAAAAAAATATTATTAAATACAATTATAAAAATCTATACAATTAGTATTTAATTAAACTTTATCAAATTGAATATATAATTCTAGTAAAATTTTTATTTAATTTAAGTATTAACAAATTATAAATATTTTAGTTACACAATTGTATTTATTTATATAAAGTAATCTAAGTGTTACCTTCTAGCTAAATGTTATACATAATTTTTTTTATAATATAGTATAGATTATAAAAATATAATATAACTTTTAATGTATAAATAGTAATACTATAGTTATATTTAATAATAAAGAGTGCCACATGCACCTTATAATGATCTACTTGGAATAGTTAAAAAAAATATATATAATATAAATATTATAACAATAAAAAAATTATTTTTTATATATTTTAAATTAATTAAGTATTTTTTTATTCTTTAATTTTTAAGCTTTTCTAAGCAAATTTGTTTAAAAAATTGATAAAAATATGCTTATAATCTATATTTTTTAAATTTTAAAATATTTAAATAAAATTTTATTTGATAATATTTGAAAATAAAAATTATATTATAGCAGTATTTAATTTTATATTATAAAAAAAAATTATATATTATTTATAAGCTGAAAATAGACAAATTTAGAAAAAATTTTAAATTAAAAAAATTATTTATAAATTTTTAGCAAACTTATAAATATTAATTTTAAGTCTATAGTTCTTAATACAATATTTTAGTTTATATAAAGAATGATAATATTTATTAGTAACACTTTTGCAATTTACTTATAAAAATTTAGACTTGTACAAAGTGTAAAATTTTTTTAGCTTTAGAAATATATGAAATTTTAAAAAATCTTGAAAAATTTTTTTAATAATAAAAAATTTTAAATATAATCTTTAAAATTTTAATACATAAAAGTTTTTTAATATTTTGAAAAAAGTTTTATAATAAAGTTTATAAAATATGTTTTTAAGAATATATTTCATAAGCAAAGTATATCCTATATTATTAATAAATTATTATTTTATTTAAAAAATACTAAATACAATTTAATTTTCTAGGCAAATTTGCTTAGAATACAGTTTAAGGAATAAACCAATTTTTTTTTAAAATTTAAACAAAAATATTTTAATAACAATTTAATAAAACTTAATAAAATTTTATTTACTTAATTTTTATAAAACTGTAAAATTTATATTAAAAAAATTATTAAATTTAATTTAGTTATTAAAATATTTGTATTTAAGAATTAAAAAAAATAATATATTTATTAAAATAAATTATATTGCTTTTACTAAGACTATTAGTTATTGGTAGCTACTGCCTTTATTGTAAATTCAATTATGATTATATAACTTGTACAAGGTTAATCTATACTATACTAGCAAATAGTGCTCAAGTTCCTATACACCTAATTAGATGCTATTTAACCTAATTTTGACTTTCCTGTCTGTATATCTGTTAAGCTATTACATATTTCAGAGTATGTTAGCTGATTATAGAACTTCAGAGGGCCCTTCTGCTAACTAAATATTCATATTTAATCTTTGCTAACAGGGCTTACTCTTGTAAAGTTCATCTAAACCCTAGTACTGACTTCATAGCATATCCCTAGTACTTGTAGTATACCTCTGCTTTCAATCTTAAACTTCTAATCCAGATAGCCTGATAGAACTATGACCTGTTCTTGGTACTTAGGATCTGTTCCTCAAGGCCCTTTTCTTTCGGTTTGAGACTTCTAGCAGTTTGGTTAGTAGTACCCCTTACCCAAGTTTCTTGCTTGCATGATTTCTTCTACATTAGTATCTGTTTCTTAGGTCTAGTCTTTATAGTAGTACTGTTTAAGATTTGTGCTACTTCTCTACTTAGGTCTTACCAAGTAGGTTCTAGCTTCTCAGTTTACAGGTTTATACAACTACGAAGACTTATCTTGTATTTGCACTACTCAATGCTAGTTTGCATTTCTCTGTATAACTTCAATATTGAACAGACACCCATGACTTGCCAGTTATACTAGTGTGACTGTGTTACAGATATCTTATCACAACTGCTTAACAGAATGCCATCATCATAATACTGTTTATATATTACATAGGTAATTATTCAAATTTTCACTATCAGTAGGATTTGAACTCATTACTTACTACTTAGAAAGTTGACAACTTATTCACTTCACTAAGTTGCCACAACTTATAAATTATATTAAATTTTTTTACTTTTAAATAAAAATATAATATTGCTAAACTTTTATTTGCAGATCTCTTAACCAAAAATTATTAAGAAGCAAAATACAGAAAACTACAAAACTTACTAGAAAACAATATGTAGACCCTTAACAAAAAAGAAAAAGTAGCAAAAGTTATACTTAGTTAAAAAACAAAAACATAAGTAGAAAAGCTTAGAAGTAGCATAGCTTAAAAAAATTAAAAATTTTAGTAAAATCAAAAATTTTGTAGAAATTTTGAAAAATTCTTATAACTCTGTTGTGAAGATCAATTTAGATTACACAAAAAGTACAAAGAATAAGTAAAGTAAACAAAAAACATATGTAGTATAATAGTTCACTAGAATAAACATGTAATATAGCAACAACTAGACTAAACCAGCTAATAACCAAAACATATAATGAAAATATTATAGAGTATATTAAAAGTATAAGAGACAGAAACTGCAGATATGTAGATTGCAAAATATTAGACCAAGTTCTCAAAACACCAACAAAAGGCCCAAGCAACATAGAGCATATCACAAAAGATTTGGCAATTTATAACCTAAAACATATTATACTACAGGACTTGCTAGCTTATAGCCAGATATTAAAAGCATTGAGAATAACAAAAATAAGCTGGCTTAAGAAAAAAATAATTGATATATAGGCAGAAAAGCTAAGGTCAATAAGCTATATTCCAAACTTATTTGAATATGATACAAATATAAAAGAAAAAAAAGTATATCAAAAAGAAAACAGAAGTAATAAGATAAGAATTGTAGTTGAAACTAATAAGACAAAAAAACTTACCAATAGAGAGCAGAACCAAAAAAAAAGAAATAATCCTAGAGTTAAAGCAGGGATTAGAAATACTAAAAAAGCAAATAAAAGGGCTTAGCATTGCTACATCACAATATTGAACAAATTAAACTATTAATAATTTGAAATATAAAGAAGAAATACTAATAAAAAACAAAAAGACAAAATTAGAAACTATAAATATAAAAATAAAGAACAAGAAAAAGAAATGAACAGTAAAGAAAATGAAACAACCTTTCTTATAGGTTCAATTAAGCATAGCTGTTGGTTTTTAAATAATAGAATATGTAATAAAAATAAGTTTTTCAAAGTAAATATGCCAACATATGTCTTGCTAAAAGAAACCAAAAAAAAAAGAATAAAGTACATCTAGTAGATCCTAGAAAAAATTATCATATTAAAACAGTTAAAAAAGTATTTTTTTTTTTGATATTAAGGTGACCTCTTTGGTCCAAGCTTTTTATTAATACTTATAGAGGGTACATGTTTTATATAAACATATCTATAATAAAATATTAGACAAGTATACAACTGGCTATATGTATAACTTTTCTATATTACCTATTTAAGAAGTCTGCCTAAGGGTTCCCCACCAGTTGCCATATCTAACACCCCTGCTTAGGTGTTTTATTTAAACCTTCTGATCCAACTCTAGTATTAATTTCACCAGGTCACAGACCCAGATCTATTCGCATTCAACCATAGGACTATAATTCTTAGACTATTTTTATCCTCAAGATAAACCTACCAGAGTGAGCCATATTTCCTTTTACCGCTAACCTAGTTTGATACTATAGCCGAGACCAACACTTGCAGTCAGAGTTACGCCTTAAATCGCTATTACCCTTGTAAAGTTCACCCAAATCCTGATACCCATCTTTCTGACTTCTTCTCTATTATCCCCTACTAGCCGCAACTCAGAACTAACTGACTCCCCAGACTCCCAATTCAGATGGCCCAGTATGGTATACTTATATATCCTTTTTTCTTTGGCGATTCTGGTGGCCTGCTTGGTTATGTGCTTCTCTACACATCTTTGTCATCTGGTTTATCTGACAGTTCCTATGAAGGTGTTTCATGGACTTCTATCAGTTCAATAGCATTATTGAAAGTTTGTGCTACCTCTTTATTTAGAATTTTTAAATGAGTTTCTGTCTTTTCAGTTTCTTAGCCTTCTATGCCCAGTGGTCTTATCGTGGGTTTGCCCAAATCCTTATATAACACCAGTTTTACATTCCTCTATGTATATATACTGTGTAACATTACACTTCTCATAGATGCCCTGAGCTCCCAATGTTAGGTGGGACCTGACTTGGTGTACCTAAGATTACAGATGCCCAAAACCCAACCGATCGGTAAGAGACAGTTACCATAACACAGATATAATTTCTAAAATTCATCATCTATAGGAATTGAACCTTAGATCTGCTACTTGAGGGTTGACAACCTATCCACTTCACTAGGTCACCACACCCATAGTCAAAGAAGTATTTAAAAACAGAAATAATTAGATTAAAGTAATAAACAAAATTAATAGAATGAAAAGAGAATGACTAAACATATATCAGAAGAAACCAAAAACAAAATCAAAATATAGAATAGCAGGAAGAGCATAACACCAAGAGAAGAAAAAAAGGAAGTACAAGACAAATAGAAGCAAAAAAGAACATAAAATAGAAAAGTTAAATGTTAAAAATAAAGAAAGAAAAAAAGAAAAATACAAGAACAAAAGTTAAACAAAAACAGAAGTTAAAAATAAAAAAAAGCTTTCAGACAAAAAAAGATTTGAAGACAAAAAACTATTTAATGATTTGAGACCTATCAGTAAATATCAACATAAAAGAAGTAGAATATATGTGCAGAAACATCAAAGATGCCAAAATAGAATGAATCAAGAGGTCCAAATACAAAACTTTAGCAATAATATATACTAAGAGTTTAAAAAAATAAAACATTCCATGGACCTTGCCAATTGGTATATATAAACTAGTAAGAGTGTTCAAGGCAATAAAGATTATAGCTTATGAGATTAATACAGTCAGTTTACATCAAAATTACTAAAGCTTCCTGAAAATACATTTGAAATATTGCTACTATAATGCTTAAGAAAGTGATGTGCTAAGTTAGTATACATACCAACAAACAGAAATAATAATCAAAGAAGATCTGCAATAATTACCTTTACATTAGAAAAGAAGATAAAGACAGCACAAACTAAACTAATAAGATTTAATAACTACTTGCTATTTTGGCAAGATAATACAAAGAAGAGAAAGCAAAATAAAGAGAAAGCTAATTATAAGAAGTGCATAACTACACACAATATAAATGTAGACTCAGATACAGAAGTGTATAAAAACAAAAGAGATAGGAAAAAAGAAAACACAAAAGAGTTAACAAGAATAAAAAGAAGCATTACATATATTTAACAGAAAAAGAAAATCTACAAACACAAAACCAAGACTATTTGGAAAAAATTCTCAAGAGATTAGAAAGACTAGAAGTACAACAAAACAAGATAAAATAGAAGACTGAAGAAAACCTTGCTAACTGCTCCTAATAGTGTCACAGTTAAATTAATGAATATAGACCAGAAGATTGGTAAGTTTCTGCATAGTAAAAGAAGAATTTTTGAAGAAAGAAATATAAATGCATTTCTTGGCTATAATAAGAAAACAAAGAAAAAAAGAAAAGGGAAAATGTAAAACATAAAAACAAAATATAAACATCTAAAAGAAAAATAAAAACAAGAAAAAAAGAAAATAAAAATTGCATGTTATAACATTAACAGACTTAAAACCAAAGGATAGAAAGTGAAAAACCTCCTAGAATAGGCAGAAAGAGAAGAACTCATAATAGTAGGAATAATGAAATCAAATATTACAGAAAAAGAGAAGAAATTTTTACTGCATAGCTATAACATACAGTATAAAAGATATTGAACTAATGTGATAATAGACAAAAAAAAAAATTTAGACATAGAAATACTAATAGATAAAAAGTAAGAAAAGCATGTAGGAGCAGTTAAAAATGTCAGTAAATATATGCTAAAGGTAAGATTATATTTTAAACAATTAGAATTAGTGGTATTAGGAGTATATATTCTACCAAATGACAAATCAATCAGTAAAAAAATCTAGCAAAAAATTGTAAAGATAGTAACAAACAGAAAAAGATATATAGAAATAATTATACTTGGTAATTTTAATCATACAATAGATAATGTACTAGACAAACAACATCTACAAACACCAAACTACAAAAGACTACTAATATTTAGTTAACTCAAAAGACAAAACTTCATAGATTTATATAGAAACTTGCATCCAACAAAAGAAGTATACATATAGTTAAGTCAAAAGACTGTAACAAAAATAGATTATATTTGGCTGTTAGAAATACTTGCATCAGGTTTACAAAAAGCTAATATCAAAAAAGCAGAAGGTTTAACAAACAGTAATCATAAGATAATAACAACAGAAATATGGATAAAACATATAATTGCAAGAAACAATAAGGCAGAAATTAAACAAAAAAACCAAACAAAAACAATATATCTATATAAAGAAACAAAACAAGAAGACTGAAAAGAGTATGCAAAAGAGCTACAAAATTAGCTAGAATGAAAAAGAGTGTTAAAATAACTAGAAGATAATAATATAATAACAGAATATAGTACAAAGGTACTGAACCAAATATAGGATGCAATAGAAGAAGCTATAATTAAAGCAGCAAACAAGCAAATTCCAAAAAAAAGATATTTAATACTAAGTTAAATAGAAGACAAAATCAAAAAAAAACAAAAAAACACTAACACATTACTAAACTCCAACAAATAATCAAGAAAACAAGAAGTAAGAAAAATCAAGAAGTGGAAAAGAATAAAGGAGTTGAAATAAACAACAAACTTCAAATTATAGAAAAAGAGCTAAAAGCAACATTATCAAAACTACATAGGCAATAATTAGAAGCCTGAATAGATAATATAAAAGGTTGGCAAAGAATAATTAAAGAGAAAAAAAAAAAATAAAAATGAGCACAAAGAAAACAAAAAGAAGAAACATAAACAGAAGATGTAAAATAATTAAAACAGATCAAGGTCAAATGATTGCTAGTTTACTAAATAAATCATACAAAAAAATTGTTTTAAACAGATTTATGATACAAGACAAAGAAGAAGTTGACCTAATATCAAAACCAAATGCAGTTCTAAATAGTTTAACAGCTTGTTTTAAAAACCAATTTAGAAAATAAAAAACCAAACTTGAAGAAATAACAAAAGAATAGAAAAGAGTATATAATCTGAAAGATTGGATCAATAAGACCTGGTAAGAAAGTAAAAGAAAGAATAGAAAAAAAAAGAATAGAAAGAAATACTTAGAGAACTTAAAGTAAACACAGCCTTAAGAATATTAAACATAAGCTATATATTAATAAAAACATACAGAGAAGAGATCACAAAAGATTTTTAGAGCCTTTGCAAATCCAATTTTAGAAAAATAAAACATATCAAAGAAGTAGAAAATTGTGCAAATATATTCAATCCTAAAAGATATAAACTGGAGTTACTGCTTAAACAATCTCTATCGAAAATTATATATCAAAATATTAATAAAAATTACAGAAAATATACAGAATGTATAAAATATATACATAATAATAAGATTTATA
>CAJVQA010009639.1:0-11954 GCA_910591915.1 Cetraspora pellucida | reverse complement strand
TTTTAAAGGCTTTGGATTGATTGAGTTTAAAACTAGTAAAGTTGGATGAGGGTTTTTGGTTATGATTGAGATATAGCCATGTTGATTGCTAGTCTATGTAGTGATTAATATAAGACCATTCATTGTTTCTTTTTTGTGAAGACCACATTGCCAGTATATGAGCTTTGCAAATATTTTTGATAAAGTATCAGGTAGGAAGCTCAACAGGATTTTGTTCCCATTGTAAAATATGAAAAGGGTTGTAAATGTTTGTATATTGAAAGTTTAAAGGCAAGGAGAAGGTATGTTGTTTTGCTAAGGAGTCAGCCATGTTATTAAAGATATTATCTATATGGGTTTGAACTTTATACAAGTTGATATTTAAATTGAAGGATTTAATGATGTTAAGAAGTGTATGCCATAGTGGCCATATATTAAATTTAAAAAGTTTGTTAGGATTATTGAGTTGTGTAGAGAGTTTGTAGTATTTAAATATAACTGATTGTGAGTCAGTATAGATTTGAAGTGTTGCATTACGAGGTACAATTGAGATAGCAGATAGGATAGAAAAGAGCTCTGCCTTATAAGCTAATGGCTAAAGATGGATTTTAGCTGAAAATTTATAAAGAACTTGGTTGTTATTATCAATTTGGATCTATCCAATGCCCATTAAGCTTTGTTCAGTTCCAATATCAGTTACTGATCCATCTGTATAAAAAGTAAATTCCTTATAAGATAAATTGTTTTGAAAAATTTCGTTAAGTTTGTTTGAACAGTCATTGGGTTTAAAGATTTCTGTAATAGTTGAATTTAATATATTGATAGTAGAATAGTTATAAGAAATTCATAAAGGATATTTAATTATTGTTAAATAAATAAGATACAAGTAGTTAGCATTAAATTTGAATTTAAGAGTTTTTCTTTCTAAAAAGCTAGTACAGATAGTTGCTAAAATGTTAATTGTGCATGTTTGCTTAATTCTGTTTGAGTTAAGATGGCATCCAGTACATAGTGTGCAGTCTAAATCTGGCAGTGGGTAATAATAATTATGTTATAAATCAATATTTGTATTCTAATATAAGATAGAGAACTGGTTTGTGTTGGAAAAATATTTGTAAATTTTGCCAATAATGATCTCTTCATTATTATTATTGTAGGTAAGTAGCTAAGATTTAAGTTTTTTTTTTATTGGTGAAGTATTATATGCAAAAGCATTAACTCCTAAAGGTTAAAAATAAAGAAGGATTAGGCGATGTAGTCTGTCAGATAGGATTGTATCTTTTAGATAGATAAACCAAAGAGGTTGACTTCCTTTTGTTAGATTGTGGAGTTTTGGTAAAAGATGGTGCTATTTAAGTAATATACTATTGTTTGCAATACTTAATCACTTTAAGTAGAGTATATTATTTTTTTGAAGTTGTTTTCTGAAAATATAGTATTTGGAATGTTAACTGAGTATCAGTTCCAGTAGTTGATATCTATCATAAAAAGTATTAGGCCACAGGACATTAGAGTTGGCTGAAATTAATATGCCAAGGTATTGTAGAAGTTGTATGATTTTGAAATTAAGTATAAGTTTGTTAGATCCATCTATAAGTGATTGGCTGTGCTAAAGAATGTTAATAGTAAACCAAAGGTTGTTTTGAAGTTGCTGTAAACAGATTTTGATAGAAATACTAAGAATCTTAGAGTAATTAATTCTTTGTTAAAAGCAGGATATATGATGTTGTAGTTGGATATCCTAGATATTATATATATTATATATATGGGGGTTAAGCATAGTGCTATTAGAACTGATACGGAAAAGTTTAGCTTTGTGTTTGATCATAGTAAAGTATTTGGATAAAATGCTATCACAAATGGAGAGTTTAAGAATAATGTTATGTAATCTGTATTCAATAGTAGAAATAATTACAATATTAGTAATATAGATAGCTTAATCTTTTTTATATCAGTAATATTGATGAGTTGGATTGTTTCATTATAAATTAGTTGGCTTTGTTTTGTATATGAATTATTAAGAATAAACCAACATCCTAAAAATTTAAATGGTTGGTTAACAGGAATTGGTGTAAGTAATGAGCTAAAGCAATGAATAGAAACTATGGATGATCTATTTGATATAAGAATTAATTTAGTTGAATTAATTTGAATGTCTGTCATATGATAAAAGGAGATAGCTGTGGCAATAATTAATTGTAATCCTTCTTTAGATTTTATTATCCAAAGTATGTCATTTATATATACTAATACAGATACTAAGATTTGAAGTTATTAAGGTTTTGTCAAAACAAACTAATATTCCACTTTGTGATCAAAATGTATTCTGAAAAATCTAAAGCTATATTATTTATAAGAGAGTCATAATAAATTCTCTAAAACAATAGGGTTATAGTTTCTTTTTGATCAATACTATTTTTTACATTATAAGAGTTGGTAAAACCTAAATTTATAATAACTCGGTTTTGTTGATTAGTAAACAAATTAGTAAGAATATTAATAAGATTAGGTAACATATGTAGGTGTAATAAAGATTTGGTAAAGAGTATGAGGTCTACAGAATCATAAGCTTTGCTCATGTTCTGAGATAAGAGCCAAAATTGTTTGGAGTTACAGGAAGCTTCTTTAATAATGTTATTTAGTATATATATAGAAATAGCTATACTGTTACCAGATAAAGCTATATAGTTAAAAAGTGACAAAATTTTGTGATAGGTAAAGATATAGTTAAGTTAGTTGGTAAGAATTTTAGTATAGAGTTTTTTATTATATTCAAGTAAACTAATAGATCTGGTATTAGTTAAGTTGCCATTAAAGATAAGTTTTTTAGAAATAGAAAAGATTTTTTCTTCTTTCTATTGATTTGGGATTTGATCAGATATAAGACAGTAATTAAGAAGAGCTGTAATTGTATTTAAAAATACTGTTCTAGCATGTTTGATCATCTCATAACTAATGTCTAATGGTTTACATGTTTTGTTATTAGAAAGTTGATTGATAACTTCAAGAATTTTTATAGAAGAAAATTCCTTAAGTGCTAGTTGATACCATGTAGGATTAATATTTAGTTTAGGTTAATATTCTTGTTATTACATTGTGTTGAATAATTGTAGTTAGATGTTTCTGGGAGCTGTCCAATCATCGAAATGTTGTTGGATAAGTTATTTGATGAGTGATGGTTCAGTGATAATGTTGTTTGATTCCTTAATATTATCAAACTTGACAGGATCTTTGTGTTAATTGAGTATACTATTGATCATTTATATTAGATTATTTTGAAGTTTAGTACATCTTTGGCTATTTTATCATTAATTTGTTTTCTTATATTTTAATATTTTCTAGATTACATGTATGATAGAGTGTTTTCTATTCTGTATTGGTTCCAGTTATCTAATTGAATAGAAGATTAAAATCTTGGGACAGTGCAGATATATTGGACATTACAGGTATATTGAAATGATTAAGAGAATTAAATTGATCAATATTTTGATTATGAAATATAGGCATAGAATTATGATTACAAGATGCTGTTTTAACTTGTCTTATGATGTTGCCTAGTTTTTTGAGTTCTGAATATAGTTTAAATGTATTAAAAAAAAAGATGTGTTGAAAGTTACAGACAATAAATTTTTTATTTGAAGAGCAGCTAAAATAATATTAGTTTGAATTTTGTGCCAAATGACTTCAAATGATTCTATAGTATTAGTTGTAAAGAGAATATTGTTGTTTTAAAGATTAGATATAACTTGGTCAGTAAAATTTTATCAAAAGTCTTGGTTTATTTGTTTATAAGCAAATATTTTATACTTAGTTTTGGTTACTGAACATCATTTCCCAGTAATGGTATAAAGAAATTCCCAGAATGATATCAGTATATTATAATCACTAAGTGTATATTGGTTAACATCATCTATATAGTAAAAGATTAGGTATTAGATAATAGAATGATTAGCTCAAATATAATCAATATGACTGCTATATCTGCTACTATGTCATGTAAAGATTAAAATAAATAAAATAATAATAATAATATATATATATATATATATAATGTTTAAAGACAAGAAAAGAAAGCAAAAGATATAAAAGGAGAATGGAAAAAACATAGAAGATCTTTTTGGATCAAATATAATTAACTTTTAACCATGCTGAGTTTAAATGAAATAATCATTGATATCACTACCCCCATGCCCGATGATGTCATTATTACTCCACCACCATATAATAAGTTACATGACCTTGTGATCGCAGTGACTCTGACTTATCCATTATTAACTCAGATGATATGCCTAGGAATCGGATCAGTACTTTAGTCCACTCCTATTATTTTGGTATGCTGTTTTCTAATATCACCAATGATCAAAAGATGCAGATGAGAAGGGTTGTAACTAAACATTATTACCTTGCAGCTATACAAGTTTACGATGTCTTCTCATCTTGGAGAATAAGCCAAATTTATGGGACCTTAGACAAAACTCTTGATGACTTCAGAAGACTAACAAGTGCAAAGGTTCGACAACTTGTATTGTGAAGTTTGTGGGACTCACTTTGAGTTGGGAAGAAATGTGAGCCGTGAAACGTGATCGGGAAGGAGGTGATCGATGTGGCGCAGTAACAATTAGCGGCTATGTCGATCATCTACCTAATATGGGCTTCCCGGGATTATTGGTCCTATAAGTCTTTTCGATCTGTTAGGAGATATAGGAGCAATAAGAGTTTTAAGAGAAAAGGTAGTAAAAAGGATATACGAGATTTAAGGGTTTTAAGTGATAAAGGACGTTAAAAGGATATAAGGGATATAATACGTTTAATACTTTTAGTACCTTAAAGAGCTTATATGTAATATAACAATATATAATAAAGGCTTCGCGCCCTACAAGAACAGTTCAGTTAGTGCTTATCATAAAATCTCGCCCCTATAATAATTCTGTTTCATTACCTTGTAAAACCTACGATCATAAACACACCACTCGCCAAATCTAACCGCCTCCTTTCGACTAAGCTGTTCGTAGGTTACACGACATACCCATTTTGTCAAGCGACTGACTCGCCGTTTCGCCCGTGTCAACGTCTTTTAAGAGCGATAATCCCGGGAAGCCCATATTAGGTAGGTGATCGACATAGCCGTTAGTTATTACTGCGCCACCTCGATCACCTCCTTTCACGTGCTTCCGGGATCACGTTTCACGGCTCACAGTAGCAACAAACAATCAAATAGACACTTGGATTATCAACCAACCTAGCACACTCCTGCTATTACGTAATCATTGAACCAAATTTCATTAACTACCGTAATTGTGTTGGCGTTGTCTATAAAAAGAATGTTGTACAGTAACATGTATTTAATGGGAGTTTGATTGTACATACGTACATACGTACCTAATAAACTTTAACCTTTCAAAATGATTTCACGGCTTCCAAATGAATGTCTTTATGAAATATTTAATAATTTCAGTGACCTTAAGAAATATCGAGGATGCTTATTTTCATGTCTTCTTGTAAATCGGAAATGGTGTAGAATTGCGGTACCGATATTGTGGAGTAAACCGCTGGATTATATCTTTGATAAAAGGATCGCAATGACATATTTTTTGTCGCTAAACATTGAGGATCAAAAACAAGTTATCCCACTAAACATAAAACTTCCAAAATTTTCAATGCCATTATTTAATTATATAGCTTATACTACTTCTATTGATGGTTATAATCTATTGATTAGTATCAATAAATGGCTTGGTTTTTTCTTATATTTTCCCTCTTATGATCCATTCGACCAAACATATCCAGATGATTTACTTTATTCTTATAATTTATATAATCCAATTCCAATTATTTTTCATGAATTAGTTCATACTGTTGAATTTTCGATGATCAAAATGTTTCTACGAAAATGTAATAAGCTTAAAAATTTAAGAATTTATGGAATTATTGATAGCGAAACAATAGAAATCCTTAATATAAACACCAACCTAACATCTCTAAAACTTGAGTGCAATAATTTTGATTCAGAAGGAATGAAAAGATTATTGGTTGAAGTTCTGTGTACAAACACAAATTTAACCTCTTTGGAGATTACTAATAATATACTTATTTATGATTATGTAAAAAAAGTAGTAGAAACACTCTGTAGTAACGCCATTCTAACTTCTTTGAATATTACTGGAAGTCAACTTGGTCCTGAAGGTGGAAAAGTGATTGCAAAGATTCTTTGTAATAATTGCATTTTAACATCTTTGAATCTTGCTTGCAATCAACTTGGTTTTGAAGGCGGAAAAGCATTGGCAAAATTCCTTTATAATAATTGCACTTTAACATCTTTAAATCTTTCTAAAAACAATCTTGGTTCTGAAGGAGTAGAAGAATTAGCAAAGGCTCTTTACTGGAATAATACTTTGACTTCCTTGGATCTTAGTGATAACGAACTTGACCATGAAGGTGTAAAAACTTTAATTGAAGCTCTTTACAAAAATAATACCTTAACTACTTTAGATCTTAGTTGTAATAGACTTGGTCCTAAAGGTGCAAAATCTTTCGCAGATGCACTTTGTAAAAACATTAAATTGACTAATTTGAACCTCGGATCTAATCAATTTGGCTCTGAGGAAGGAAAAGCATTAGCAGAAACTTTTTGTAAAAATAATATTTTAATTCGCTTCAATCTTAATGGTAATAAAATTGGTGTTGAAGGAGGAAAGGCAATGGCAGAAACCCTTTGTAAGAATAGTACCCTGACCTTTCTAGATATTAGTAATAATAACCTTAATTTTGAAGGAGGGAAAGCATTATTAGATTCTCTTAGCAAAAATACCACTCTATTGGCTTTAATTCTCAGTGGGAATCAATTGGCCTTTAAAGGAGAAAATCAATTGACTGAGGACGGTTTCTTTCCATATATTTTTCCTTGTTATGAACTTTGTTGTAACAAAGATTGTTTGAAAGAAGAACTAGCAAGGGCTGGGAACAGGGTCATTAATGAAATCTTTTGTCCAATACATATTCTGCCTTTGCCGTCTCATTATCTTGAAAACTTTAATATTGCAGATATTATTTGACGTAGTTTGTTTTTAAAATATCTTAAAACAGGAAACTACATAGATTGTCTTGCAATTAATATAAATTTATTAAAAAATAAATCATACTGAATAAATTTTAAGTCAAATATTAAACTATTATGTGTACGTATAACAAAGTATATTCAAATTTATGTACATATTCTAAATGTTAGGATTTATGAATTTTTGTATTAATCACCTATATTTATACTTTTGCTGGCAAGCTCTGAAAAAAAAAATTGCTTTTATAAAAACAGAGTAATTTTGATATTTTATAAATATATTATATATAGCTATAAGAACATATATCATTTGTTTAAATAAAGATTATTAATAAACTTTTCGAGATATTAGTTTGGGTTTGGGTTTGGGATTTGGACGCAGACAGCATACTAAAACAATTCTTTCATTGGTAATTAGCTTCATATGGTAACAATTACAATTATCAAATAAAGAAGGTGATTAAGTACAATATCTGGATGGCATACTTGTTGTCTCTAATTTTCCTAAAGTAGGAAGATTATAAATGGTCTGTAAGTTTTTTTTGAATTGTTTTTTTAAGGATGAAATTTGGTTACTAATTAAACTTGTTTCTTTATTTTTTTATAAATTTCTCAAAATTGAGAAAGAAGAAAGAGACATGTCTTATTAGTTAAAATTTTCAAATCTTGTGAAAAATATGAATATCATGTTTTAGTCAAAATTATTTCATAAAAGGTCAAATATTTATGATAATCCAAGATAAAAGCTTGTCTTCATATATTTTTAGTACTATCATTTGGTGTTGTTGTTTTATGTATTTTGCTGTGCATATTTTCTATCCAATAATCATTAAATTGGATCAAATGTTTTTCTATAGCATCTTTCATTGGGTGATCATTCTTTTCTCAATAAAATATATCTAACAAGAAGACAAGTGGAGTCTTATTATAATTCTTTCATTTCTAACATAATACAAAGGTCCAAATATGAAAGAATATTTTTACATAGTTTTCAAATTATTAGACTGAAATAGCAATGCATAGATATCAAGAACTGTCAAGATAATATTATCAAGTAATTTTATATCTAATTGATATTTAATATTTTTTTGCAAATAAGTAAATTTTTTTATTATATCATCTTTAATCTTGAGCCATGTAGAGAATGCTAATTCTAATAAAAGCTTTGTTCTTCAAGGTCTAGTCTTTTTTGCTAATTTTTTTTACTAAATATGTCATAAAAATGTTTTTTGAAAAATAAATAATAGATTTTTATTATATGTTTCTGAGTATTAAGAGAAATATGCAATGTCTCAAGAAGAAGAATAAAAGAAATTATTTCTGGTTGTACTGACAAGTTTTTGTTTTTATTATATAGATATGTTAATGTTTTGTATATAAAAAGTTGTCTTAACCAATCCACAACAAGTGGTGTTATATTGTTAGTAAGATAATTTGTTTTTTTGTTATATTTTAAAATCATATTTAATGTATTAAGATATTCTTGTACAGAATGAAGTTGCTGTTCTTCTATTTCTACTAAAATTGTATCCTTCATTTTTCATTCTTTTTTTCATTTTACAATAACATTGTTATAGATGTGTACTGTAAATTGATTGATTTTATCAAATTTAAATAAATTTAAATTTGTTTATTAGGCTTTCTATTATGAATATAACAGATTGAAATAATTTTATTACTGGTCTATAAGTTTTTTACAAATAAGTAGAGCTTCAATATTATTTAGATTATGGACTGATATGTTATTAAATATTATTGGTACTGGATCTGATTTTTTGATTTTTTTATATATACTTGTTGCAAGATGAGCAGTTTCTGATAAAAAGATGCTATTTGGATGATGATTTTTCTAGATATTATAATAATAATCTATATTATAAATACAAAGATGATTTTTATTATCATTAAAATACTTTTTTATTCATATCAGATATTTATCAGCAACCTTTTTTTTATAATTATATATGGTCTTATAAGCAGCTAAAATACTGGCATTGCTTAAAACATTGATTACATCATATATCATTTCAGAACTAGAAAGAAATAAGATAAGCTCTAATTTAAAACTATTTGTATGTTTATTGTATAATTCAGCCATTAAATATAGAACAATAACAACTTTTTTTTATCTTTATTTTGATTATAAGTTGAATGATCATATGGTATTAATATACTATACATTTTAGCAAAAAATCTCTTAAATTAGGATTTGTATTTTCAAATATTTTTTTAAATTTATATGAATAAAAAACAAGATTATCTTGACTTTTTTTATACAAGCCTGTTATCTTTTTTTTAATATAATTTCTAAATAATAATTTGACTGATTTACTTAGAATAGTTATTTTTTTATATTCAATATTTTTATTCTTAATGATGAGCATATAATAAGAATAACATACTTGTTGACTGACTTATAAGTATGGATATTGTTAAATAGTTTTTTTAATAGTTGCTTTTTTTATTAATAATTGTGTTAGACATCAAAATTTATTCTGATTTTTATCATAATTATAAATCAAACATAATCTTTTATTAATTTTTTGTCTTGACATTTTTTTTTAAGAACTTAATTCAAAAACTCAATTGAATTTAATTTATTAATACATTTAATATACAAGTACATAACTTTTTATAACACTAATATAATGTTATAATACAAATTGGTGTTTATTAAAAAAAAATACAATAAAATATATATATAATTTTTGACTATATTAGCAAAAATACTATTAATTTATTTAGTTTTATTTAATAATTATTTTTATAATTAAACTAGTAAAACTATATTACAAGTCTTTATGTGATACATGAATGTACTAATATTTTTTAAAATTAACCATATCAGTATATATCTGTATGCTAATCCTAAACTAAATGAATTTTTAAAAAATTTTTTTTTGATATAATATTTATATATTAAAATAGTTAACCAATTAAAATTATGAAAAAACAAATGATCATTAGACAATCAGATAGATATTGATATGTATATATATCAGGAACAGCACTCTTAGAATAAGAAAGAATGTGATAAATTGTTGCTTCAAATTCATCGATATTGCATAATATTGTTTAAGACAGATTAGGTGAATTCAATTTGAACTAGTCTAAGACAGTCTTGAGAATATCATAAAAAGAAATTAAAAAAAGCATAAGTTTTTTTTAATTTAATTTATTTATTTATTAGAATTAATAATGAAAACTTAATTTAATTTTATTTTATTTATTTTATAGGATGGATTACAAGAGAACAGGACTATTATTTAGGGAACAATTCTCTATTCTACTATATGATAGGAGATTCTATTTTTATAGAGAATTCTTAAGAAAAAAGAGAGGAACTTGAGACACAGTTTTGGTAGTTTTTTTTTCATTATCATAAACTATTTTTCTTTTTTTTACTAACATTTTTTCCTTTTTCCTTTAACTCATTCATTGTTATTTTATAATTTTTCCCATTATCCCACAACAACACACAATCCAATATATGACAACGCATTGACACAGTTACAGAATTTACTTGTCAAAGTAATATTACCTTGACAGTTGTATTCCAAATCAGGTGAGTGGCTTTTTCTTCAATGGATCGGTGCTATCACTTAATGAAAAGCTTGATTTGTCCTGGATTGCAGGCATCGTGGTACGACGGTTTGCATGATGCAGATCATGGGTTGTTACGCAACATTTCCTCAAGGTCCTAGGGTCGGATCTACCAATAAAAATATTCAACCATGCTAACGCAGACAAACCCAAACTATAATAGTTTGGAATTTGGCCAGAAAGTATATCATAGACAGAAATTCTTCTGATTGGCTAATAAATTCAATTTAATTTTACATTATATATACAAGTTAGAGTACTTTTTAATAAAAAATGAAAACCAACCATAATAAAGTAAAAAAAACATATAGAAGAGCTGTAGGACTCCATACATGTTATTTTATCTACAGTACATTTTTTCGATAAGACATATATATATTGACATTACATCTTTTCAACAATCCTTTTCTTAGACAAGACATTTTCTCAAAAATTATTCTCCGACATTTAATTCTAACCAACAATAACTCTAAAATCAGCTAGTCATAAAACTAAATCAGGCAAATTTTATGTCAAGAATTGTCGAAAACATGTAATGATGTGTTGGCATATAAGTAACTTTCGGAGAATTAAGCAGAAACCTATTTAACACTCCAATGTAAGGTCATACAAAACTAATTTACCAAAAAATTATCATTAAATATGATTAGAATTTTTAAAAAATTGGGGTGCCCTAATTTCCCCCACCACTTCACTATCGGAGAACTATAAAATTGATTAATAACACAGATAATCCGATATGTGAATAATTAGTAGAACCAATCATAAGTGGTTGGGGAAATTAGTAAATTCAAAAAATTATGAATATATCAAAATAATTTAAAGTTACGACTTCATGCTATAATATTTATACTATTTATATTTAATTTTATAATAATATATTGAAATGATATATAAACAGTAAGATAAGAATATAGATTGTAAAACTATTATAACAATATGCAACTATTTCGTAACTATTTCATACCTGTTTTGTTACTAAATTTGAGACTTCCGAAAAGTAATCATGTAAAGATAGTTAAAAAGCCCTTTTTAAATATTTTAAAATACTCTTTTAGATTTATATATTTAATATTTTTTGAGTATACTTTGGGCTTGATTTTAGCAAGCCAATTTTACCGAATTATGATGGATTTGTTAACCGATTGGCATTTTTTGCTTGGTTCAAATCACTATAAGTAGCTGCGCGACGTTGTCACGCAAAACCAGGAATGGAAGGTGGACGAGTTGCAGATGAAACTGCTTTCGTCATAAGTTTTTTGTTTGCTTAACTTTTATAAGTTTTATTTGCAACTTTAAATTAGATTATATGTGCAGT
>CAJVQA010009638.1:0-11954 GCA_910591915.1 Cetraspora pellucida | reverse complement strand
AATCATTAGCCAAATATACTATCAATAAAATCCTGGGTCACAAGTACTCACCTTAATATTTAAAAAAAAAAAAAAAACTAAAACTAAGTTATATACTATAGCTAACAAAGATGTCAGAGAAAAGCTTAAATGAAATATATCAACTAATAGTAAATTTGAAAAAACAGAAAAGTAACTTATAAAGAACATTAAAGAACTGCATAATAAAGCACAATGACCTTAGAAGCTGCAAAACACTATAACAAAAAATAGTAATAAAACAAGTAGATAGACTATTAGTAAAATTAAACAGACAAGACAGTCTAGGACAGCTAACATAACTAAAAATAACACAAAGTTGCCAAAAAGCAGACCTAACAAAAGATATATAGAAAGTAGTAGAGATACTAGAGAATATAGACAGTAGAGAAATAACTTGGCCTGTTTAATAATTTTAAAAACAAGAAAATTAAAAGTAAATATAAGAACAAAAAGCAATTTATGAACAATGTTTGGATATAACACCAAAATAAATGAATTTGTAAATACTGATTTATAAAAAAGAAGTAGAACTAAAGTAAATAAAAAAGGTTTAGTATATCTAAACCAGTTATTTGATACAAAAGAAGAAAGTTTAATTATATGACAACAGCTAAAAAACTATCAAGATCTATTAAGCAAAGGAAAAAAAACAGAGTAATTTAAAATAATTGTACTAAAAGTGTTTAGTAAACTAGAAAGCAGAGAAGTCAAAAGATGCTTTAGAACAAACAGGCAAAATACACAGACAATGCAAATTAAATAGAAAACTATATCAGAAAATAAGAAAAAAAAGAATAAATAGTATATGGTACACAAAATTATAAGTAATTGAAAAAGATAATTAAAAAAAAAAAGAAAAAATTACTAGTAAAAAACTGGCAAATGCAAAGCAAAAAAGATAAATTAGCAGTAGAATAAATAGATGTAAAGGTTGTCCAAGAATAGAAGAACAAATAAAAAATAGCTGCCAACAGTAAATTAAAGTAAACAACAAAATTAACATAGTTTCCAAGATGTTAATAAAGAGTGGCAATAACAAAATTAATATAACAATAAATCAAATAGTAGAAACAGTAAAGACAAATAAACCAGAAAATAAAGAACAAAAACTTGAAAAAATTAGAATAATAGAGAAGTTAAAAATAAAAATTACTAGGTGACAAAAGCTAAATAAGAACATCAATTAAGAAATAATAGAAATTTTAAGAAGAAATATAACAAGAAACAAGAATAAGTATATAATATACACAAATAATATAGCAAATATAAAGATCAAAGAAAATATAGTAACCAAAAATAAGATGAATATAGGATGAGTCCAACACAAGAATGACCAGAAAAGAAAATAGCATTAGGTCTAAAAGGATGGCAAACATTAATAATATCTAAACTAGCAGTAATATAAACAATAATCTTAACAATACCAAAGAGAAAACAATTAAAAATATATACAAACAGTAATACTATAATAAGAAATATTAGTAAAGGTTTAGAATAAATAAATATAAATAAAATTCTTAAAAAAAATCACAATATGGATAATGAAGATTAGAGACCTTATTCAATAAAAAACATTTAGTTAGAATTAGTTAAAGTAAAAAGTTACAGTAAAGATAAATAGAATAACAAAGCTGAAAGCCTAGTGAAAAAAGAAGCAAGAAGTAAAAAAATAGTTTAGGTCAAAAAAGTCAATTGTAAAGAGATAAAGTACTGCTTAGAGTGAGAAAACAAATAAACTGACATATTAGCAAAATTGTTATATAATTAATAATGAATACAAGATTAGAAGCAGAGTAAAAAAAAATAAGAGTAATTAAAGACTTAGAACCAGAATCAGAAGTTATGATTTATAATTAAACATATTTTGAAAAAGACTAAAGATAACTAAAGGAATATATTGTATAACAAAAAGAATTAGTACCAAAAGAAGTGTATTTATAAAATATATAATAGATAAACTTTTGATTTTAGAAGAATTTAATAAAAGAAGACCAGATATGTATATAACAACAAAATGCCAAGTATGTCAAAATAAAGTCAAGTATGCTTAACAATATGTAAAGAACAAAAAAATTTGTGAAAAAGAATTCAGAAAATGACTATTGTAACAGCCTAGAAAGGACTAAAAAAAGATAAAAAAAACTGATTTTTTTTTTCAGTATTAAGATAACCTCTTTGGTCTTAGCTTTTTATTAATACTTATTTCAGATATATGTTTTATACAAATATATCTATATTGAACTATCAGACAAATATACAACTAGCTATACGTATGTATAACTTTTTTATATTACTTATTTAAGAAGTCTGTCTAAGAGTTCCTTATCACTTACTATATTTAACACTTCTATTTAGATATTCTATTTAAACTCTTTGATCTGACTCTAGTATTAATTTTAGACTTAGATCTATTCCCTTTTAACTATAGAACTATAATCTTTAGACTATTTTTATCCTCAAAGCAAACTTACCAGAATGAGTCATATTCTCTTTTATCACTAACTTGGTTTAATGCTATGACTAAGTTCAATACTTGCAATCAAGGTTACTCTTTAAATTACTATTACATTTGTAAAGTTTATCTAAACTCTGGTATTTATCTTTTTGACTTCTTTTCTATCATTCTCTACTAGCTGCAACTTAGAACTAACTAACTTCTCAAACTTCTAATTCAGATGATCTGGTATAGTATACTTATATATTCTTTTCTTCTAGTAATTCTAACAACCTAGTTGGTCATATACTTTTCTATATATCTTTGTCATCTAGTTTATTTGACAGTTCTTATAAAGGTGTTTTATGAGCTTTCATCAATCTAATGACATTATTAAAAGTTTGTATTACCTCTTTATTCAGAATTTTTAAATAGGTTTCTATTACCTTAGTTTTTTAGCCTTCTATACCCAGTGATCTTATTATAAGTTTGCATTAAAGCCTTATATAACACTGGTTTTTTATATTCCTCTATATATATATAACATTATACTTTACATAGATACCTCAAGCTCCCAATGTCAAATAGAACCCAACTTGATGTATCTAAGATTACAAATACTTAAAACCCAACTAATCAGCAAAAGACAGTTACTATAACACATATATAATTTCCAAAATTTGTTGTCTGTAGGAATTGAACCTTAGACCAACCACTTGAGGGTTGACAACCTATCTACTTCACTAGGTCATTACACTTTAAAACTGAATTCTTTCATATGTATTATATATTGTGTTCTTTGAAAAAACAGAAACAAAAAAAATAAAAATAAAAAAAGTACTAATTAAAGACCTAATTTCAAAAGAAACATAGAATTAATTATACTAATTTTTAAACATAAAATCAAGACAATAATTTGCAAGTGTAATAGCAAATATAGCCTAGAATACATTTTATAAATAAGTATGAAAAGTTTGATATGAAAGGATTAATGAATAAAAGGAAAAAATAGGAATAACAAGTAGATTAAAAAGAGAAAAAGAAAAAAAGAAATTAAAACTAAGTAAAAGAAAAAAACAAATTAACAAAGAGTAAAAAAAAAGAAAGAAAGAACAAAAGAAAAAGAAAAACAAATCAAAACAGCAATATAGAAAAAAATTTTGGAACTTGTCATAGAAGAAAAAAGACCTATTTATTATAGACTTTAAGTAGTTAGACAAATAGCTTACTTCTGTTTAAAGTAATGCAACAGGTTGCACTTAGATATCAGTAAGATGATCAGGTAATGCTAGACTTAGTTGTTAAGGATATTTATGTAATTGCAATTGTAATTTCAAAATCTTAATAAAGTACTAACATGACTGCTTAAGAAAAAAAATTAAAAACAAAAACATAAGATTAAAGTAATAAAGTTAAAAAAGAATAAATAAATAAAATAAAAAATAAAAAACAAAAAGAATTAAAAAACTTAGCAAAACAGAAAATAAAATTAAAATATTGAAGTATAAAAAATACCAAACAAGATTTAAATAAACCTTAAAAAGCTGAAGCAAGACATTACTTAGTACTTCTAAAACTAGTAAAAAGCACTATTTAGAAAAATATAATAATAACTTATTCCAATTACTAATTTTCAAAATGAAGCAACAGTAATATTAAAGCAAAAACAATAATAAATTATAAGAAAAAAAGATTAATATTATAAAGTTATCTAAATTATACAAAATAAATAATTTTTATTGGTTAAATCAGATAATTATCATGTAATTTTATAAATAATATTTTAACATCCAATTTTTAAATATGTTTCTTGATAAACTTTAATTAATTTAATGATTTTACTATCATTGAATCAGAAAAACCCTATTCTACAACTTTTATTAGAAAAGCAAAACTAAAAAAATTTTAGTAAATTTTTTTAAAAAAAATTGTAATAAGTTTTATATATAATTTATAAATATTGTACTCAATTCTTAAATGTAAATAACCTACTTTACCACATGATCCATTTTCCTTCATACATTTTAAACATCAAACTATCTCCAAAGGATCTCTATCTATATTACTAGTCACCACATCAACAACCTCAGTTTCTCCGTCATTTTGTAATAAGTTTTCAAGATAAGGTTTAAGCACTTGGGAAAGATATCCCCTTTCTGTATTTGAGTGTTCACCTAATTGACGAAATCGTATTAACATTATTTACAAATATGTAAAATACCTTATAAAGAGAACTTACATAAGATGACGCTAGTGTTTTTACTCAATGCAGCAAGTACATCGTGATGTGACATTTCTCCAGTGAAATATAAGTCTGCTGTGGCCGGCGAAAGTACACTTGAACCTTTTTTATTTTTTAATCATTATATAAGTTTAAATAAAATAAGAATGACAAATTCAATACAAAGTTAACTATTATTTACCAGATCCTGCACAAATTCCAACAGTCGAAATCAATTCATTAGAGGTTGAACTATGACGTTCAGCCGTAGCTACTCTAACTTTATTATTTAACCCGAATTTCATTAATTTCATTAACTACAATAAAGAAATTGACAATTTTAAATAAGTAATGACTAAAATTAATCACCATACTGAATATTCAGATGTCGTTTAACTCGCTCTATAATTGTATAAAGAGGAGCAGGCTGTGCTAATGTAAATAGTCTTCCCAACCCAGCTGTTTCGTGACCTATTCGTAATCAACTAATTTTTAATTTTTGAAGCAAAAAAAAACATTTCAATTGAAAAAATAATAGACAATTTTGGGAGAGACCTAGAGGCGGATTTTCAGCCAGAGTTATAGGCCTAGAAGTTCCAGCTCCAAGTGCTTTTGATAGCCAATCATTCACTATTTAAAAAAGCAAATTATAGCATCTCATTTGGGAATATTTGACATATCCTAGTCTGATGCATACCACCACCAACACTAGAATCCACAGCAGTATGCGGACTAAACACTCCAATTCCTTTCGCCACACATTTTAGTATTATAGCCTGTTTAATATCACTCAAATTCAAACGTTTGAAAGACCGGAAAATTGGTGGATGGTATGCTACTATTACACCAACTTTTGGGTCTGCTAAGGCCTCCTCTAGTACTGATGAGGTTAGATCGATTGTTAAAAATACTCGTGAAGAATCTGGACGTGGATATGGAGGTTCAACAAGTAGACCAACGTTATCCCAAGATGATTCTGCAAGTGATAGGGGAGCAATTTTTTCCAAAGCACGAATTACACGGGATAGTAAGATAGACATTATCGTTATGTGTAAAGTGATCAATCGATCAATTAATCGATTTTTTATATCATGTGACATTATCAGATGATTAACCAATCAAATCAAAGAAATGAACACGGATCCGCCCGACTAGACGGAATGCCTCGGAATTGTGCTAATTAATGATGAACGATTAGTTTGAAAGATCGATTTTTAAAACTAACGATTTGGAACACTAGTTAAGGTGTGTACTAGTGTTGGCAGACGAAACTTAAAGGTTTCACCACAGACGAAAGGCGAAGCTAGTTTCGACTTTTGACAAAAAAAATTAAAATGCCGAAATGACGAAACTAGTAACAGTTGGCGAAACTGGAAAAAGATAGCAAAGATAGTAAAGTTAATAAAATAGTTATTCTGCATTTTAATAATATTAATAAATCAAATATAGTAATTATATTATTATTTTATATATTAACAAAATTCTTAACAATTAGTTAATATAAATAAAATAGAATAATAAATATTTATAAATTTACTTACATTAATAAATACTTACAATTAATTTATCAAAGTCTTATTTTACTCTAACATTTAATTTACCAATAAGCTTAATTATTAATAAAATTTTTAAAAATTATATTAACATTAACTCAATTCTATATCTGATTTACCATTTCGCGGTCCCCCTACGTATAAATTTTCACCGAATGTCTTAATATTAATAATAGTGTAAATTTTACAGTTTATATTTTATACAATCCATGCTAATACCTTATTGATAACAATAAATGACAGCCAAAATCAAAAATGTCAGACAAAAGCAAGTGAATATTCTAAACAGGGTAGTGGTTTAGACCGCGAAATACGGTAATAGTAATAGCCAGAATTACTTTGTTGGCAAAATATCTGTTAGTAAAATAAATGATTGATAAACAACCAGTAAACTAAATTGTCAATAAAATAAACAGAACCCATAACATGTTTTGTTGAAAAAAATATTGGACTTATAGAGTCCAAAATGTTGTATTTCAAAAAGATAAACTTTGAAAAAATAAACAACAATAGTATCCATGACACTAGGGTTGGAGGCATGGCATATATCTTATAGTAATTAGCTTTAATTCTAATTGACCAATTATATAATAACTCTATATCATATAATAGAGGCATGCCTCTCAACTATACATTTGGCCGAAATGTTTCGAATATTTCGGCCACTTGGCAAATGTTCAAAGCGAAGTTATCAATAATTTCTAAATATGATAGAAATTAGGCTTCATATACTGTATGTTAAGCCAGATCCGCAGAACTTTATGAAAGCCCTTTTCACATTTCGGTTAGACCTTTTGGTATTTCGGCAGGCTCTGGAATTTTTGAAAATCCGTACTTACAGCTGTTATTATTATTGGGACACCTTGCGAAAAATTAACCGAGTGATTATTCTGCCGATTCGATAATTATTGATTTCAGCATGATCAATGTAACGTTTATTATTTGCGAAGATGTCTAAAACCAGGTACGTACGTATGTAGATTTGCAATGACAATTAGTAATCGATAATGATCATATAACCAATATCGATATAACTCTGGTTAAGTATTATACTTTCGAAGCATATTAAGTCGAAGAAAATTTAGAAGGGTTATAAATTCGAACAACCAATAGAGGGTTTCAAAGTTAACGTGCGGGAATCTAATTTTGACAGAAATAGATGACGTATTTATTTACAAATGAGCGATGTATCATAAATTTGAAATGATGATTTTTGTCTATTTATTTCATTTTCCAATTTTAATTTCAAAATGCGTCACTCATTTGCTAACGTTGAAAGACTTCCGCCACTTGTAAAAAATCTCGTCTATTAAACCTGTAAGATATAAAATATCTTAAGACTTTAATAGAAAAAAAGCTTAACTGATATTTGTATTAGAAATGGAACTTTAGTTAGGATGTGAAAGTAGAGATCATTTAAAGTCTTGTAGTTCCACGTGATTTTAATTTATAAATCGATTAGCACCTTCGTACGTACCAGACTTTAGACATTACATTGATCATGCCGAAATCAATAATTTATCGAATCGGCAGAATAACCATTCGGTTAATTTTTCATAAGGTTTCCCAGGAACAATGATAATATCTGTAATATACAGCCGAAATTCCAGAGTCTGCCGAAATACAAAAAGGGCCTGCATAAGGTTTTGCGGATCTGGCTTAACGTATGTGAAGCCTAACTTCTATCATATTTACAAATTATTGATAATTTTGCTTTGAACATTTACCAAGTGGCCGAAATGTTCGAAACATTTCGGCCACACGTATACTCGTCCCCAACTCTACATGACTTTGAAATACAACATGTGCTGTCATATGCAATTCTTTTTTGGTCAGTGATCTGAATTTTACTACATTTGATAATTACAGAATTATAAACCAAGAACATAACAATGATTGCCTTAAAGTTAGCCCTAAGATTTAGGGCAAGATAAAATAAAACATCGGGAAATAATTGCCAGTAATAATAATGTCAACGAACCATTACATATGTATAGTATTTAGTTAATGGGAAAAATCTCATCATTATAAAAATAAATTTATTTAACCATTTAGATAGGTTTATTTTACTTGAATAATATTTTTTACTTGAATAATATTAATATATAGATAAGCGCTACTAAAAGAAAACAAGATTTCTGGCATTGAATTTGAAGGCTGAATTTATTAACTTATAAGTTCCAAAAACCTAAAGGCTAGTTTTCTTTTAATAATACTTGAATACAAACGAAAAACTATCATTTTGTTTATTTCTTTTGCACATTTTTATATAAGCTACATTCTGTGCTTAATAAAAATATTTTGATTCACTAACATGGCTCAGTCTTTTTCAGAGCCTTAGAGGATTTGATATTCGCCGACATCAAAAACTTTCGAAACCTGATTATCATCAGTTGCAAGCAGCTAATTGATTATAATAGATAATTTCAAACAATTATTATCGCTGGTGGTATTGACAATCGATTTATTGCAGTTTGCAAAATTATGATCATTAAAAAACAAGCAATCACTGATTTCCGATTTCTTCACCATTTTTTTTGACTTTTAGATTAGACAAAATTTGCGCATTTATTATTTAGTAAAAATTTTATTTTTTTTTACATCAGGAAATTTTAAAATTAGATTATAATCGATTACAATTTAAGGATTTTTATAACCACCGTCAATTAAAATCGATTAGATTTTTATCGATTATAATTTATATAAAATCATTGTTATAGATTATAATCAACATCACTGTCGATTATAATCACTTAAAGCCAATCGATTATAGTCTATTAACTGTTTGCAACTGATGCACAGAAATAAAGTTGTATATTCATTATTTTGTGATATATTTGCAGAAATAGGAGTTGCGCATTAAAATATTCAGTCAAATTTTTACAAATGATAAATGCGCAAATTTTGTCTAATCTAAAAGTCAAAAAAATGTTGAAGAAATCGGAAATTAGTATCATTTCACATAATTTTGCAAACCGCTATAAATCAAATTAATAATAATCGATTATAATAAAAATCAATTAAAAGAGATTAAAAGTAAATCGATTATAATCAATAAAATCTCGATCGTATCTAGTCGGCGGTGGTGATGATCATCTAACTTTAATCGATTAAAATCGGGTCTCAAAATTTCCTGATGGAGTTTTGACCTTTCTCTGGGATTCAATTTTACCAGGAGTTTCGCCAGAGTTTCGCCGGGTTTAGTTTCGTCTTTTGCCATTTGCCAAAAATAGTTTCGCCTGCCAACACTAGTGTGTACAAGAATATTCAATTAAATTAATTAAATTACAAATGTAGAGAATAATAAATAATTTAATTTCAATAAACTTAAATTAATTTTGTAAAGTTGAAAATATGCCAAATTAGTTTGCTTTTTGATAAACATCCGTTTTTGAGGTAAAGTATATATCGTTTTTGCTTTATATTTTTTTTCAGCTGTCCGTCGTAACTTTGAATATAATCACTGCTTTACACTAAAACTTTTATAGAAGATACATTATATATTTAGCAATATTATGACATAAAAAAATAGATAAAAAAACATTCGCATTCAGTAGGTGTCCTAAATTGTCCTTCATGTAAATTTCAAACTCGGAAAGTGAAGAAATTCGATTTTTTGTCATCATTAGTTATTTTTGAGTGAGTCATTTGTGAAATAATCACCTTGAAGTAGTTTGCAGAAGAGATACACTCGCATAGATAACAATAAAATGATAATCAATTAGATCATTATAACTTTTCTTGGGGGATGGGGTTACTTTTTGATGCATTTGGGGTGAGTGGTTTATAAAATATCAACCAATCGCTTCTCACTAACAAAGAAATAAAAAAAAATTCTCATCATTTGTGTGCTCTACACGTGCTTACTCGTGATAATTAGCAAATCAAATTACAAAATTTTTAAAAAATTCATCGCTCTAATGCAAAACATACCCTAAAATTTCTATACTTTTTATTAACTTTTACTATAATCTTTTTGTTAGTTTTAGGGTATGTTTAGGTGAATCAAAAATGTATGTTTTGCATCTAGGATCACGCAATTCATGCAACGCAATCACGTTACATAACCCGAACCACACTACGAACTACCGGAGTACTATCGAATGTATCGAACCCACACAGTGTATTATATACTAGCAAATAATGATAAAGGCTTATACAAAGGAAAAATTTTAGCCAAAATTTTCGCAATAGATAGTCGTATGGTAGCTTCCGAAAGTTTGCAACATTTTTTAATCCAGATTAGCAAGATTGAATATTTAGATAAATTAGTAAGAAAAAAAAGGGTGTTTATTTTCACAATACAATAATAATGTGTTAAATTTCATGCTTTCTGTGTAATAATAACAGATTATGGAGGTTACATACTCAACCGGTTTGACCCGAGTTGTAAAATTTTGACCCGGTTGAACCGTTTTGACACGAGTGACCTGGTTTACTATAACCTGGTCCCAAACTCTATTATCGACCATATCTAGAAAAAAAAAAAGAAAGATTTAATTATAATGCCGTTAAACAAACGAGGATAATATAGGGAGACATACTTCTGAAATTCCCATTCTCTATTGTCTAAAGGGCAGACTTGACGAGTCTTCAGCCAACGGGATATACAATGAAAGTGAAACGCATGATTACACATTCCCCAAGCTCTGTTACAATTAATTTCCATCATATAGTTTTACGTTAAAATCAAAACTATTGATCATGAATGGAATTAAGACAAAAACCTACACTGTGCACTCCTCGCTAGTTGCAGAAGCTTGATTCGCTTGACATTCAATACCTTTTAAATTTAAGATCTGGTATTAATTATCAGCACTCTATTCTTTTTATCTTCAAAATTTGGCAATATCCGAAATGGGAATTTTTGTCTTGAAAATCAAGTTATGAAACATATAATTTACTATCTATCATAACTTGATTTTCAAGGCAAAACCCCCAAATGTTTTAATAAAATTAATCAAATTTACTTACACAGATCCATAATATGATTTCGGCAAATAGCGCAGTTATCAACTACAATATCTGTAGAAATAATTAATTTTAGCAAGCGAATATTAGTGAAAGATCATGTTTATTTTATGATGTAAAATCATTTTACCCCAAGCCCATAATGCTACGGCATTCCACTAAATAAAAAAAGGTTGTTAGAATATTTAATATTTCATTAAAAACTTTTCTTATAAATTCTTCACTTTCAAATTTTCTCGGACAAAAGACTCCGTAAACAATAAATCAGTTAATACCTTCTTAACTTCAAAGCGCTTCTTCGAGCTATCTTTAGCCTTGCCACTACCACTAGCTTTTGATCCAGCAGGCACGTCAATCTCCATCGGAGTGCCGTAATTGCTCATTTTTTACTTGTGTACTTAAGCTATTTGTAATTTGAGAAATAATTCTGCGTTCAAACTTTTTATATTGAAATAATCGGATCATGTGTAACTATAAATATAACCTACTATTAATGCTAACACGTGACCAGGAACTGTAGAAATTTGGAAAATTTTGGATTTTGGCCAGCATTACGAAATTAACATATAATATGTCATCAGTATTATAAATTCAAAAAATTTTATTCACGTAAACGCAAAAAAAATGTGCACATACAGTCAGACCTCCTTACAGTCACCTCCTATATAATCACAAATTCTTTTTTTTTTTTTAAATATTAACGGTGAGGCCATGCCTTTAACTTTATTGAAATTCAATTGAAGTTTTTACAAAG
>CAJVQA010009637.1:0-11955 GCA_910591915.1 Cetraspora pellucida | reverse complement strand
AAGATAAAGAGAAGATAAAGAGAAGATAAAGAGAAGATAAAGAGAAGATAAAGAGAAGATAAAGAGAAGATAAAGAGTTAGTAGAAGACTAGATTGCAGGAAAGACCTAGAGAGAAGAAGAGTACTTACCTATAGATAAACTACTAGCCAAATCTAACATGCCTATTTTGACTTAGTCACTATAGGTATATAAGAGTTGGATTAGAGTAGTGACTAAATTGCCAATTCTAAAATCAAAATAGTTATTTGTTTAAGGTTAGATTAGTAAAAACTTTTTGCTTTTTTAATAATTTGTTGCAATAAATAAATATCATTTTTATTAACAAATTGTAATTGCTTAAAATATTTTTTTATAACTTTTAATATTTTTTCCTTATTATTTAAGACCAAGTTATTTATAACTTCTTCGTTCTTCTCATTTTCACTATCCAAATTTTCATTATTAATTAAGCCTTGCTTGTTAAAAATTTCTCTAATAACAGACTTTTTGATTAATACATTTATTGTTTATACTTTCTTATCTGCATTTATATATTTTTTTGCTAATAATTTAGTACAATCATATAATATCTCTAATTCTTTTAATAACTGCTCAAGCTTATTTATATTATATTATAATTTTTATTAGTAGCTAAATTTATTTTTAATAGAAGATTTTGTTTTATTCTAACATTATATAATTGTTGTAAGATGAAAATTGTTTCTATGCATTAGAAATCAAATAAAGTGCTTTTTTAATATTAATTAACTTAATAGATTTTTCATTATCTATTTTATTTAACTATTTTAATATTAGTAACTTACAATAATTAATTTTAAAATTTTTAGTAAGATTAGCATCACAGAGTTGAATAACTAATATAGTATTAGATAACAAAAATTTTAATTTAATATTTTGCAACTTGGAACTTAAATGTGCATGTCAAGTATTAGCTAAAAGAATTGTTGGCTGATTAAATTAACAATCTACTTATTTTAACTAATTTTTCTATTTTTTTTTATTATTTATGCTTTTTTATTATTAGAATAGTATATAGAAACTTTAGATATATTGGTATATTTTATATACTATAAACATGCAATGCACTTTTACTAATTACAAATAATTTAAATTTTTGTAACTCTAATGCATTCTAGCAAAGTATAGTAAGATGTGACTTGTTCTTTTTAAATTCTTTAGTAGTAGTATTACATTTAAATACAAGTGTCTTATCTGGTCCAAGATGAAAAAAAACCCATCTCATCACATTAAGGATATTATTAAAATGATAATTCTTAATTAATTCTTGAAAATAACATTGTTTATTTATAATTGTGCTTAATCAGCTAATGAACTTTTTTTGAATATACTTTTTAAACTAATATTAAATCATTGCAAGAATTTATGTACCCAATTATTAAATATCTCAAATATAATTAGAAATTTTATACTACTATTTTTAACTATTTATTTATTAAGAGTGCTTTTATTTTAAGCTTTTTTATAAAACATTTTGAGAATGAAGTTCTAAAAACAACTTATATACAACCTTAATGATAATATAAAACTGTTTTTTTTGTAAATAAACATATTATATATAGTAAGATGTAGTATTATATAACTGAAGATATTTGTCTTTCTCTTATAAATTATTGCTTATTATAAATTTATCAATATAATATAGTTTCATCAAATTTTGATGACTTAGTTTCATATTTTCATCTTTCTATTTATAATTTTAACCTTCTTTTCTAAAGTAATACAGATCTTTTTTTTCTTTTTTTACTAGACTCTGCTATAAACATCATGTAATAAACTAAGCAATGCTAATAAATATGTATAAATTTTTTTTAAATAAAAAAAAATAAATTTTAAAAATATAAGTTTTTATATTATATAATTATGAGTAAATTAATTTTTTATTTAATAAATAATATGTAGCTGCATAATGTTGTCACACAAAACCAGAAACAGAAAAGTAATAAATATACTGCTATAGGTTAGAAGTGTTTGTAGATTTAAAACTTGAATCAAATTTGCATATAAGGTTGTGAAATTACTGTAATATTATATAATTTTGTGTAATTTTTTATAAGATTTGATAAATGGATTTATATAAAAATATAATTTTAAACATATAATATGTAAGGCCATATAAATTTATATAATTGGTTTTCATATTTTGTCCACATTGCCAAAGTAAAGACTGAAATTCTTTTTTTTATATAGACAAGCAATAAAAAGTCTCTATTTAATAAAGTAATAGGTAATGTTATCTAATTGGTTTATTTATGTAAATCAAATTCAATATTTGTTATGAATAAGTATTTATGTTTATAATGTTAACAAAATTGATTAACATTAATAAATTATCTTTATACTATCTATTATTTGAAGGATATTAGATAACTAATTGTAAATAAGTATTTAGTAATAAGTATTTATGAATAAGTGTTTATATTTATGACTTTAATTATACTGATTAACTATCTTAATACTCATACATTATTTGAAGAGCATTAGATAACTAATCATAAATAAGTATTTAGAGATAAATAGACTATTTGAGATATTTTATAATTAATTATAAAGAAGTATCTAGAGATAAATATATATAAATAAGTATTTATATTCAGAATGTTAACAAAACTAATTAATATTAATAAATTATTTTTATATTGAGAAATTCTAATTTGGTAAGTCTGTTGCTAATTGAAGGTTGGCTTCATATAATGTTCAAATAGTTTTCAGTTGAAAGAGGCATATAGATTTGATAAGTGATTTCAATTTAGGTCTGGCTTATCCTAGATAGTTTATACTACATTAAGACTATTATTCTAATTCTTCGAACAGTACAGTATTCTCACTATGTCAGAAATTACTGGCAATCAGGTTAGGATTTACTACTCTATGCAGATTAGATTTATTCTTTAACAATAGTTCTCTATAGTCACTCATAGATGAACCTTTTATTCGATTTAGTCAGATAGAGAAAATCTGCTTTATTACTTAAGTAAAACTATATATAATTTATAACTAATTTACTATTTATTTTTAGAGTATTAATAATTATTATAATAATCATAATAATTATAATGCTTATATTAATTATAATTATTATAATTAATATAAGCAATATAATTATTATAATCATTATAAGTACAGTTATCTCAAGTATAATATAAAATCTTTATACTTCAAAAGAGTATAACTTGAGGTTAAATGATAAAAATCTATGATAAAATTGGCCAATTATAAATTATGAGTTTTGGGTCTAACAATACTTACCTACTATTTGAAGAATATTAGATAACTAATTGTAAATAAGTATTTATTAATAAGTATTTATATTTATAACTTTAATTATACTAATTAACTATTGTAATACTTGTACACTATTTGAAAAGTATTAAGTAATTAAGTATTTAGAGATAAATAAATATAAATAAGTATTTATGTTTATAATTTTAATAAAAATAATTAATGTTAATAAGTTATCTTTATACTCACTAACTGAAATAATTTAAAGAATATTAGATAATTAATTTATTGTATATAAGTATTTAGTAATAAAGATATATATTTATAATTTTAATAAAACTAATTAATATTAATAAATTATCTTCATATTCACAGACTAAATTAATTTTAATGAAATGATTTGAAGAGTATTAAGTAATTAATAATAATTTTACTATATAAAAATAGCAAAACTTATTCACAAAACAAGATTATTATGTACAGATCTTTTTATTCATATTAATTTATTTAAGTCAGTAAGTATAAAATTATTTACATTTAGCATAAAGTTTAAAATGCAAATGCAAAATAAACTTTATATAGTATATAGAAATCCAAATATGAAAAATGTGCTATTGTAATGAATATAACACACAACCAGCATAATGTATATTATGCAGCTCTAACATAACAACAAGATGGACAAGTAGAAATAAAGATATTGATAATTGCATAAAAGAATTCCAAATTAGAGCCTTAAGAAATGAAAATGCAATTGAATAGATTCTATTTAATAAATTATCTGATGTTAAAAAAATTAGTAAAGGAGAATTTGGCTCTGTATAAAAAGTAACCTAGTTGGATGGCATACAAAAAGTTTATAGTAGTAATAATAATTATGTAAGAATATATGAATCAAATAGCACTATTGCACTCAAGATGTTGAAAATAAAAAAGTAAGATAATTTATTGCTTTGATAATTTATTGAATTGTTTATTAAACTAATTTATTGTTTAACTTTAAAAGTCTTATAAAATGTAAATTAAATTATAGTAAGCTCACAATATATAAAATAATTTAAAACACAGAAACAAAAGATTACTTGATAGTATTTCAATATGCAAATAATGGAAGTTTTCATAAATATTTAAGAAAAAATTTTAATAGTCTTATATAATAGGCAAAATAACAAATAATTAAAAATACTGTGATAGAGTTAAATGTTATTCATAATAATGTAGATACATCTATGCTAATTTTCTTAGCAGTAATATTTTGTAAAATCAATGCACTATACAATCCTATATCACTGATTTAGAATTGTCTAAAAAGGAAAATAAGAATGTTTCAGATACCAAAATTTATAAAGTTATGCTATATGTCAATCCTGAAGTTTTATTAGATAAGCAGCCATTTATACAAACAGCAGATATTTATAGATTTGGTATTATTATGACAGAGATGTCAACTAGTCAAAAACCTTTTGATAAATATAAATTTAATGCTAAACTTAATGCAGATATTTGTAAAGAAAAAAGACCAATGTTTGCATCTGAAACTTCTAAATACTATATTGAATTGGCTAAGAAATGCATCAATTCTGATTTACAAAAATGACCTAGAGCTTATGAGATTAATAGCTAGATCAAATAATAAGAAAATTAAAAAGTAATTTTTAGATGCTGATAAAGTTATTAAATTATTGCTAATATCAAAGCATTCTGATAAAATATACACTAGCAAAATTATTAGCACAAAATTATTTTCAAAGCAATTCAAGATATTTTTATTAATTTTTAACTAATATATAAAAGTTTATTATATTTGTTAAAAATAATATTTATTTGCTTATTTATTAATTGTAAATAATTTATTAATTGTAAATAATTTAACAATTGTATTTTGTAAAAATAGAATTTAATATTATTAATAAATAATATAAAAAGTTTATATCAGGTATTTGGATCATAAGACAATAAGCTTTAATAAGCTTTTTTTAGCATTATTTAAAAAAAATTTTTTATATAAAAAAAAGCTATGCATTTGAATTACTGCTTACCATCCTATGATATAAAAACCAAGTATATAATTTTGTGTCTTGAATTAAATGATAATAAAGTAATGCAATTTAGTAATTAATATTTTAAGCATATAATTTTAATTGTATAATGTATCAATTGTTAAAATAACTAGTTTTTTTTTATTACAACATCTCTGAATTATTATAACTTAAATTAAAGTAAACAACAATAATAATAAAGTAAATGCAATAAGACCAAAAATCAGGTTTATTAAAAAACAACATTTAAATATAAATATAAACAAAAAACAATTCAAAAATTTACAAATTTTTACCAAAATGTAATTAGCCAAGTTCATAATAATCAGTAAAATATATTTAATTATTAATAATTATTTTGGCTAAGTTTTTTTTGAATTACTCATATTTGGTATAGTGCATACTTGCTTCACAACTAGAAATTTGGTGTAGCATACACTCATTTAATACCAAAAATTCAGCATGAGATATATATATATATTTGGTTAAAACAAAATGATTGACATTCTTGAATAATTAGCATGTATTTTAAATGTTAATATCTATATATTAAATTATAATTAGCATTAGTAAATAACATTCTATATATAGTACTTTTATTCAACAAGGAATATGATAAAAATTATAGTTAATAAGTGCCAGTTCAAATCTGGCAGCCCTCAACTGTAACCTACAATGTAAGACAAAAATGATTAAAAAAATCTGCATGTGACTTAATTCACTAGTATTAAAATTAATGGTAAACACATATCAATATTATATTGATTTTTTATTAATAAATCATCTAGTATTTGTTCATCTATACTATAAACTTTAAATAATTTTATACAGTAGTTTATCTGCAATTATGTAATAAAATTCCAATTATTTTTGTCTCATACTGTAAATGTTAAATATTTGATGATTAGTAATTATTATTTCATTAACTCAATAAAAATACTACAAAAAAAATGGAAAATCCTCAAAATCTAATGAATATATATAATAATTTACATTAGGCCACCAGTACTTATGCTAAAAAGGTATCTTTTTATTACTATTTATTATAATATCTTTAACTTAATAGTGTTCTGGGTTTTATTTTCATTCATCTTATATACATATCATAGACATAATATATATTTACATGCATAAACACAAATGCAATAGTCAAGCCACTAGTATAGGTGTGAAATGATATGTAAAAAATAAGCAATACATAACAATACATAATGAATAGAGTCACATAAACTAATCAAATACCAAGAATCCCACATACATATTAACTTGTCTGTAAACTATATATTATATTGTATATTGTACAAACTCTGTTCTTGGTATAATATAAATTAGAAATGTTTTATTTTATTTATATTTTAATTTTAATATAAATTTTAAGATTTTATTTCTTATACTTGAAATTTGTAATATTAATTATTTTACATGTAATTATTATTATCTTATATAAATTTGTATAATATATTAACTAGTATTTTTAATTTTTTGTTTTTTGTTATACAAACACCAAATATAGTACTAATAATTTTTATTAATATTAATAATTATAATATATCTTAATTATTATTATTATTTTTTTTTAAAGTTAAAGTCCCTATCTTGGGGATGCAATGTTTTTATTTAAGTATATTAAGACATAGCATGCCACCAGAAGCTCACCTTATATTGGAAGTTACAACTAGTTATACATACACTTTTGGTGCCTAATTTAAGTAGTTTGCTTACACATTGCTATATAAGTTCTATACTAGTTGCTATACCTGCAAGCCAACTAAGTGTCTTGCCTATTTAAATCTTCTGCATATGCAATCCTTCTAGTATTATGCGAACATTTTAAGGCTATATCTATCCAGGTTTCTGATGCTTTTTGTTACCCTTAGGACTAATTTATTCTTGACAAGAAACTTACTAGAGCCTTTATGTCCTACATATTGTTATGATCTAAAAAAGGATTATCAATATTTCATTTAAATTAGATCTTATAATCAGATACTAATATACAGTAATTATTAAATATAGCATATATACAGAGCATAATTAGCAGATATAGCATAATTAGTATAATTAGTAGATTTAGCATAATTAGTGTAATTAATAAATATAGCAAATATAGTATAATTAGTGTAATTAGTATAATTAGTATAATTAGCATATATAGCGTAATTAGTGTAATTAGCATAGATAGCATAATTAGTGTAATTAGTATATAGAGAAAAGTATATAAGTAATATGCTTGTAATGTAAGAAAGAAAAGTCTCACAGTATATCTAATAAAGAAATACTTACCTTTAGTGCTTGCTCAAATCCAATGCCTCTTTTGAGTACTAATTTGTCTGACATTATGCAAGAGACTTTCATTGACCCTATGAATAGAGAATTTTAGAATTAATAATTTCTGTAGTATGACAATATATAAACCTAGTTTTATGCAACACATTATAGTTATCTAACACTTGCAGTTACTAGATTTATCTGTTTAACTGCTATATTATATTATTTCTACTCTTGTAAAGTTCAATAGAACTTCAGTACCTATCATTTCAGCATTTTTTTTATTATCCTCTACTAGCCACAACTCAGAACTGTCAGTCTTATTTCAGAATACCAATCCAAATAGCCTAGTATGATGTATTTTGTATCCTTTTCCTTAGTAAATCTGGTGGCCTGGTTGGTTATATGCTTTTCTACACATATTTGATGTCTGATTTTAACCTTCAGTTCCTATGAAGGTGTTTCGTAATCTTCAACTAGTCTAATAATATTATTAAAAGTTTATGCTACCTCTTTACTTAGAAATTTCTAAGTAGGTTTTCATTATCTTGGTTCTTTAGTTTTCTATACTTGATGGTTTTATTATAGGTTTGCACTAAAATTTTATGCAACACTAGTTATACATTCTTCCATGTATGTGTAATGTTATACTTTGCATAGATGCCTGAGCTCCCAATGTCAGTAGGACCTAATTTGGTATATTTGGGTTATAGCCACATGAGGCCAACCAATTGACAGAAGATAGTTATTATAATGCAAATATAATTTTCAAATTTCATCATAGGTGAGAATTGAACCTTAGACCTGCCACTTGAAGAATAACAATCCAACCACTACACTAGAATTACCATCCTTATTATAATTATTTTTCTTATTTTGTTTAATATTATTATTTATATATTTTATTTTAGATATAAGTTAGACAAGTTGATTATTATTTGAACTGTAAGATATTAAGAATAGAGATATTATTCAAGTATAAATATAAAGTATAATATAAATTAGGTAAAATAAATTTAAAAATTATTTTATTAAAAAACAGTAATATAATTAAAGTTAAGATTTAAACTAGTAAATATATAACCAAATATGACTGTATTTTTTCTAGAATTTCTTTAATTTGTAAATAATCAACTTCTTTTTTAACTTATATATTATTAATTTTCTTTTTACTTAGCTTTTGCATTAACTATTAATAAAACATAAAAACAAACTATTTTGTATATAAGTCTATATTTGTCTAAACTAGTATTTTTATATAGTTAATTATATATAATGTTAACATTAAAAGTTTTATACATTTTTGATCATAACTTTTAATGTATTAAACTAATTTGGATAAAATAACTACTATTGAATTCAGCTTATCAAGATAGTTTTAACAAATACAAGATTATATGATTCTGATCACAAGATTATAATATCAAGTGATTTTAATAAAAGTACTAATTTTAGTATGACTTAATTTTAATTGGCTTCTATTACTGTATTAGAAATCTTACATTTTTTATAGATTTAATAGATTTTACAGATATTACAGATATTACATTTTTATTAGATCTATTATTTCTATTATTTCTATAATATCTTATATATCTACTATATTTTTTATATATATTATATCTATTATATGTATCTATTAGTTTTTATATATATTGTTGTAGATGTGCTAAAAATGGATGATGCTAAAAATTATATGATCTATAACTACAAGTCATGTCACATAACATTAAATATAATATCATAAAAGTTCCGAATTTTAGATTGCTAAATATATGACCTTAGTATAATGTTATAATTTAAAAAATTTCAAATTTTAAGATGAGTTTTGGTAAGTTTTTGTTAATTTTATATTATACTGATCTTGAACTTTAATTCAAATTTTTAAGGTTGGTGGTGCTAGAATAGTTTATGTGCTATAACACATTAATCATATCAATGTAATCTAAATATAAACAAATTTTAAGTTTTATTTTTATTAAAATCAAAATTTTGTGTTTACAAAAAAACTTGCCTTATGCCATTATGCTCAAAAAAATGTTTTTAAAAAAAGCATATTGCTATCAAAAAAAAACCTGTATCCTTCAAAAATCTTTTGCTTCAAACTACATTTTTTTTTAAAAAAAAATATTTTAAAAAAATTTTTTTTAAAAAAAAAATTTAAAAAAAAAAAATTTTTTAAAAAAAAAAGTTCAAAAAATTTTTTCTAATAAAAAAACTATAAACAAATTATGACTTTTTTCATATAGCCTTGATTTGCTTGACAGGAACTTGAATGTTCTTACTATTAACTTCAACTATTGCAATGTGATTGTTGAATGTGAGTGATTTAAACATACCACATTAGGAAAAGTTGGTTGCAGTTTTCTTTTTTAAGTTTGCTAATTTATATCATAATCTGGCACAACAGCAATTGCAGCACTAATTTTAATTGTATTGTTAGACTTTTTTTCTATACACACTACTCTGTTAATATATTTTTGCATAATATTTCTCAAATGAAATATTTATAGATTACTGAATTTCTTTATTTGAAAATATGTTCTTCTACATAGTAGTGGTTTTGCAGACAGAATCTTGGGCAGTAGTGGTTTTACAGGCAGTTTTCATAATGGTTATTTAGGTGTTATTTTAGTGATGATGGTTTCATAATTATTTTAGCAGTAGTTTTAGTAATAGAAACAACAATTTTGACTGTAATGGTTTTAGTGATTGCAGTTTCTGGAATGACATTCTTGAAGGCATCTTTTATAAGAATAGATAAATGAATATTCAGTATTGTAATTCTAAAAATCTAACTAATCCTAACTCTAATTTAATTACATTGGGTTTGTTAACCTTAATCCTATTACAGTATTAATTTTAAATTTGCTAACTCTAACCAAATTATATAAACAAATTTTTTTAATATATTTTTTAAAATGAACTAATTCTGATCAAATTTGCAAATAATTTGCAAATTTGATCAGAATTAAATTATTTTGAAAAGTATATTAAAAAAAATCCACTCATTTGTTAAAACAAGTCAAATGTCAACAAACCAGCTATACTAGGAGTATTATAAACACAATACATTTTCTAGCCAAAAAATGCTTTGTGTAATATTTATGCCTATGAATAATGAGGCTGATCATGCTGAATTGTAATTTTAAGGACTTTACAAATTTGTGTAATTATATTTGTAACAAATTTTATATTATTGTCACTCTGAAGAAGTGCAGGAGGCCCAAGAACCTTGCAAACATCTTTAAGAAGATGAGTTGCAACTGTATCTGTTTCTTTATTTTTTATTGAGACTGTGACAAAATATTTAGAAAACATACAAAAGCATATAAGTAGCTATGAAAAACCATTATTCACTTTAACAAAATCACAAAAATCAATTAAGTCGATTTGAATATGTTGCCAAGGACCCAATGATACTACAAATATTACATCTGTTTTTTCTTTAATAAAGGTATTTATATTACATATAGTACATTTATTTACATATATCTTTATTTCTTCCTATATGATTTCAATGTGCTTTTCTGAAATTGTAAAGAAGGTTTTATGATACTTGTGATAGTTGACCTGATTATAAAAGTGTTCCAATATAATAGCATGCATTTCTGCATCATACTTGAAGATTATACAGTGTTTTCCTAACTTGATCATACTATTCTTTACAACCTCCTTAATGTAAAAAATGCTATTCTCATCAACTTCAAATTTTTTGCAATAATGAATAAAGTTGTGTTTTGCATAAGGGGTTTTTTGAATGCTATTTGGAACAGTTTCTGATTAAAGATATTTGACAACCATCTGATACTCCCTACTGTCTCAGGAATTTTGGAAATTGCTGACATTTTTATTTAAAAAAAACCTTAACAAATATAAAGCTTTTATTTGCAGATATGTTGATAGATGTTTACTACTTAGATAGGTAATGTGTTTTTTGTGTAAGTGGTAGGTGTCTACTACTGCTTAGGTGGGTAGTAGATTTTCTTAGGTGGGTGGTAGGTGTTTACTACTGCTTAGTAGATGGTAGGTTTTCTTAAGTGGTTTCTATACATTCATATATACAGTACAAAAAAAAAGGTTTATTTTATTTCTTGATGATTATGTTACATAATATTTAGAATTTTTAGAATGCTATATCTAATGTTATATAACATAACTTGTGATCATGAGTCATATAATTTTCAGTATCATATATTAATATTACTATATATAGCATTTATTAGCAATAAAGTAGTTTTTATTATAATAATTTATATATATAAAATATCTATAAAAGTACTGCTTTCTAACCCTTTAAGAAAGTTAAGTGTTAAGTAATTATTTATAACTGCAAATCCATTGCACAAAAATTAACAAAAAATTCGTCCGTCTAAAAACTCTTATAACTATTTATTTTACTAAGAC
>CAJVQA010009636.1:0-11955 GCA_910591915.1 Cetraspora pellucida | reverse complement strand
ATTTAAAAGCAAGCTTTTTTTTGTAAAAACTTTAATTGAATTTCAATAAAGTTAAAGGCATGGCCTCACCGTTAATAATTAAAAAAAAAAAAAAATAAAGATACAGAAGAAGAAGATAGCAATGTTAAAGATTCAAATAATAATTATTCTAATAGCAATTGTATAAAAACTAATAGATCAAAAAGTGAAAATAGTATTAGCAATAATATAGAAAGCAATAAATCAGAAAATAAAAAAAATAGTATTACTAATAAAGAAGATAGTATAACAAATAATGAAAATAATATGAAATCAAGCACATATTCTATAAATATATTTCTTAAAGATAACTTTAATGAACAATTACTAATTATCAAAAAAGCAGCTAAAGATATATATAAACAACCTTCACTTGTTGATAATAATGAAGAATTAAATATTGAACAACCTTTAAAAAAATTATTATCATTCAATATATATTAGCTATCTAATGATAATGATGTTATAATAATTCAAAATAAAGTGTCTGATGATTTCTTTTCACCAAGTGATTCTTTAAATGACTTAAATGATACTGCAAATGAATCTTTAAAAGAATGTCATAAACTAATTAATTTTATTCTACCAAGAATTGATCCTGAAATTTTTGATCTACTATTCACTTTTGCTGATAATAATAAAAATGAAATGATCATCTTACAAATAATAAAATATCAGCAATGTTTCAATATATTTGATATTAGAACAGAAGCATTAATTAAGTTTCTTTACTATATACTTATATATTTCAAAATAAATAAAACAAGATACTCATAAACACAACTTTCTCTGCAGATCCTTATAACCAAAATCAGAACAGAAAGAAAATCATAGAAATCACAAAAGCTAGCAAATAAAAGCACAGTTGTCAACTAAGTAAAGTTAAAGTTTGTAAGAAATTAAATATAGTTTGTTAGAATAGTAGACCAAGTTAATAGCAAAATAGTAGACATTTTTGAAATTTAGAGAAAATTTTGCTCTTTTTCAAAAAATTTTGTTGAAAAAAGAAAAAACACAGAAACTCTATACTGCAGATCACACATGTGATGTGTAAAAAAAGTTAGAGTAAACAGTAAACATAATAAACAAATGTGCAATCTAGCAAATAAACAAATAAATATAGATATAAATAGTAAAACACATGTTGAATACATACAGTAAAGAGATAGAAATTATGCAAAGAAGTGCGATACAAAAAGTTCAACCAGTATTTACAGAAATTAACTGGTGCAAAAAATTAGAAAAGTATTATGATATGTTTAATAAATTTGACAGAGTACAAAGAGAATTATTAGATAGTTATAAATTAAGAGTTTTAAGAAAAGATGAAGAATTAGCCAGACTAGTTGGCACTGAAGCAGTATTAGTCTGTATGTTTAGAAACTTAATTGAAGTATATAATTACTGTGAGTATGTATGAGTAAGAGACAGTGAGAAACTAAAGAAGAATAGTGTAGAGCAATTAAATGAAGACAAAATAAATAAAGAGATTTTGCTAAAACAAGAGTATGGGTACATGAATTATAGTATGCTAGAAAAGCAAACAGAAAAGAGTCTAATAATGAAAAATAAAGAAGAGAAAGAAAGTAATATAGAAGAAAATGATTAGCAAAAGAACACAGCTAGTGATATAAAGATAAGCAAGAAGTATAAGACAAACAAAGAAGAAGTTGATCATGAAAAAGAAAGAAAACTTGAAGTAATCATAGACAGTAAACAAATGCGAAAGAACAAACAAAAGAACAAAATCATTCAGATGAGATAATAAAAATGCATAAAGATAGCAGATTAGAAGATAATGTCTATACAATGTAGGACATTCTAGTAGAAGTGAGATCAGCATGTGTAAGAAAATTTCTTCAGCTTTATGGTAGAATTAGGTTTATTTAGTAAAAAAGTTGTAGTAATAGTAAAGCAACAACATTTGCTATTGAGTTTAAAAATAAGAACAGAAAAGTAATACTTGATCAAACATGATCAGTGCATTTTGAAGAAGATAAAACATGCAGAGTTATCTTAGATACCTTTGTAAGAGAGATTTTAGAAAGTAAAGCATCATATAAGGCAATAATTAAAAATATTTTAATAATAGCAATAGAGGTACTATAATTAAGACAACTAAAAGCAGTAAAGGTAAAAGCAGTTTATATTTTAGTAAACAGAAATAAAAATTAATGAAAAACTGCATTAGTTTACTTTAAAACAGAAGAGGACTTAAAAATAGCTACCAATAAGTAGCCATACTATTACAACACAAGATTAGAGTGGTGCAATAAAAGAGCATTCAAGAATAGTAAAACCAAAAGAGAAGAGAACAGAGATGTAAAAAAATATTGTGTAAATAGAAGTTTACAGTATAGAAGACATACAAAAAGACAAGAAATCATAGAGAAAGAAGCGAGTAATAAAGAAAACCAGCAAAGAAGAGATAAGCAAGTTAGTTAGAAGTATAACGATAATATACAAACAAAAGCAATTTATGTGAAAAAGCCAAAAAGTAAGCTACAAGATGTTCTTAGTAGAATATTAAGAAGACTATATAATATTGCAGAAAGACAATTAGGAAGCTTGCTCTAAATTACTCCTAAAAGTTGCTATAGGCATTTTTCAAGAGAAAGTAACCACTTTGTTGAATGTAGAAGCAAAGAGCAGTAGTAAGAAGTTCATGCATAGTATGAATAGATATGGCAAAGGTAAAAATAGTATAACAAGTATTAAAATAGCATATCACAATATAAACAGAATTAAGTATAACAAGATCAAGCTAAGAACAATAATTGAGTGAGCAAAGAAGAAGAAGTTGATATTTTGGAATTAGTAGAACCAAATAGCAGTAGTAAAGAACTAAAATACAATTTGAAGAACAATTACTACAAAGGTTTTTGGTCACAAAGTGAAAATACAAAAAAGAAAGGATCAGGTGTTGAGTTATTAGTAAGTCAAAAATGAGAAAAACATATAGAAAAAATATGTAGATTTGAGGAATATTTAATTGGAGCAAAGTTCTACTTTAAGCAAATAGAAATAATAATAGTAGTGGTATACATTCCTTCAAGCAACAAAGAAAAAACAAGAAAATTGCAATAAAGAATAGTAAATATATATATAAAGAGAGCAAGCAACATACAGTTCATAGTGATAAGTAACTTCAATCATGTGGTAAACAGCAAATTAGATAAAATAAGTAGTAGTGAAAATAATTGTAGCAAATTACTGCCACTATATAAATAGCTGATAAGACAGGGATTTGGTAATACATACAGAATTTGTAACCCAGAATTAAGAGGTTATACATGAACAGAACAAGACATACAAACAAGAATTGACCAAATATAGGTTTCAGAAGATCTACAACCAAGGATTAGAACAGACAAAGATAACTGATGCAGAATTTATAACATCAAGTGACTATAACATTGTTAGTATGATGTTAATATTCAAATACTTAATCCAAACATATAGTATAGCAAAAATAAAGAAAAAAGAATTAATAAGAACAATTTATTTGTATAATAAGATGACAAAAAAAAACTAGAAAGATTATTGAGTAGATCTTAAGAGTTACTTATCGAAGAATAGAAGACTCAAAGTATTTAAAGAAGTAGAGTATAGCAGTAATATAGACAAAGTGTAGAATATAATATCCTGCGCAATAAAAGATACAGCAAATAAAAATATATCAAAAAAGGTCATTTAAAGAAATAATAATATCAGAAAAAAGAAAAAAGCAACAATGCTGCATAAAGAAATAGTAGTGCTGAGTAAGCTATTGCAGAAGACTAAGAAGATAGTTAGAGATGAAGAAACTAAACTAAATTTAAAGAAAGTCAACATAGAGATAGATAAGTTAAATATAAAATATGGTTTAAAAATTGGTTACATAGAAGAAGGCAAAACAGCAGGCCTTGAAGAATGGTGGCAGTTAACAAAAAAGCAATGGCAGGCATTAAGAGTAGCAGAAAAAGTGAAAGAAGACAAGTATATAAGAAATAAAATTAATATTACAGTAGATAAAAGATATAAGAGGATTAACAGAGAAGTAGGAAGAATGCTTACTAGTATTTTAGACAAACTATACAACAAAATTAGAATCGATCAAGTATTAAAACAAGAAGAAGATAGATGCTTATTAATTAATGAACCAAATGCAGTACTAGAGCAGACAAGAGAACATTTTAGTAAGCAGTTCAAACAGAGAGATGTAAATGAAGATGAAGAAGTAATAGAGAAGTTTTATAAGCCACTTGCAGAAGTCAAAGAAGAATGATATAAGGGGCTAAAGGCAGAAATAACAATTAAAAAATGGAAAGAAGCAATAGGTGAAACTAAAAATAAAACAGCATCAGATATGTCGAATATTAAGTATAAACTAATCAAGAGCATGAGTGATAAAACATAAGAAGTCTTTAGAAAAGTTGCAGATACGTGTTTGAAACTGGGAAGGATACCACACAAGTAGAAGCTAGTGCAAATATATCCAATCCCAAAAGGTGAAGATTGGTGTTATGAGCTTTGTAATGTTAGACCAATTGCACTATTAGAAACATTTAGAAAATGCTTAACCAAGATGATAGCAAAAAGAATATCTAGTATTATAAAAGAAAAAGAGATACTCAAGGGTCCAAACTTTGCTGGTCTACTAGGAAACTCAACAGAAAAAGCAATTTACATTGTAGAAATGATAAGAAAAAATGCAAAAAAAAGTAATAAGAAGTTGTAGTTGCTGATGCAAAACATGAAAAAAGCATATGATTTGGTATCAATGAAGTCACTTTAGCTAGCATTACAGAGAATTAAGTTGCCAAGTGAAATAATAAGATTTATCATAGAGTTATATAGTAGAAGAGAAGTTAGCATTATAACAGAGTTTGGGTTAACAAAAACATTTGTTGCTGGAGATAGGATTAAGCAAGAAGAGACAATTTCACTACTAGTTTAGAGGATATTTTACGACTCTTTATTAAGAAAAGTTCAGAATGATCAGTAACTAAGATATGAAATAGAAGCAGAGGTGCTGGACTTGCAAATGAATAGAATTAAAATTAGAAAGGCAAGGCAAGCTGTGTAGCATATGCTGATGATACAACTTGGATAGCAAAGAGTAGAGGGGAGATGCAGAAAATCATTCAGATTTTACAAAGATTCTTTAGATTCAATAACATTCAAATCAATAGTTCCAAGTCAAAGCTGTTGGTAGTTAACTCGAATGCAGAAAGAGAGAAGAAGACTGTTCTGATAAACAATTTTTAACTACAGGTTGAAGACAAGCATGCATTAACAAGAATGCTAGATGTGTAGTTAAGTATAGAAGCAAATGAAAGCTTAGTTGTCAAAAAGACAAAAAGAATCATATAACAGTTTATATAAAGTATACAATTTAAGAAGTTAACTATTAGTTAGTTAATATATATTAATAATATATGTATAATACCAAAATTGACATACATATTGCAAACTACAAAAGCATTTAAAGGGCAGCTAATTAGCATACATTAACCAATAATTAGATTGATCAAGAACAAAGTAGAGCTGTCATTGACTAAAGAAAATAGTCCAATTACATATCAAGGTTTAAAAAGGTGTAGAAAATTAAATCAAAAAATATTTAATAATCAGTTAGTACCATTGCAAAGAAGACTAAATGAGCTAGATCAGATTGGTGAAATAACAAGAATACAAATAAAACAGGGCTTTGCTCTGACAGGAATGATATCAGAAGAAATAGATGCAGCTTTGTTAAGTAACTTAAGGTGAATTTGGAAAAATAACTTGGCATGTCTAATTATATTTAAAACAAAAGAAATAGAAGTAACAGTAAAAAGTGATAAAGATTTATAACAGATTTATGGTACAGATAAAACTGTACATAGTCTGATAGAGAAGAAAACATTCAGAATAGCATACAGAAGTTTAATGAAATATAAAGTATTTTTTACACAACAGTTAATCGATCAAAAGGGCAAGAGAATGATCATATAAAAGAAGTTTAGAGCTTTAAGAACAAGTATGCAAAGAGGATGAAAAGCAAAATGGTTTGCAGAAATTGAACAAAAAATAATAAGCAATTAAGGTAACAGAACAGTTTGAGCAGAATTTCAAATACAAGGCATAAACACTATAGCAATAAGATTGACATGCAAGAAGTTATCGCAAGATAAAAGAAGATATAAATAGGTACTAGTAAACAAGGAGAATATGAATTCGATAATAGGCAGAGTAGTTAAGAAAAGAAGAAAAGATGTACTCATAAATCACTGGAGTACATCATGGATTGAGGATAGGAATTATTCAGTACTTGTAGAATGTATAAAGTGCAATTTAGATAATAGAAATAATGCAAGTAGTTGTCAACATTGGGTTAAGAAAAAAGAAATAGCAGGCATGCTACCAGGAATTAGACAAGAGAATAAACAGAAGATTTCAGTTTTGTTAGAAAAATTAGATGAATATAAGGAGAGTAATACAAAAAGAGGAAGCAATAATAAAGGAAAAGCTGTAGATAAGAAAATAAGCATATATACACATGAGATCAGTCTGTTAAAGATGCAAGAATTTAATAGTAGCCTTAAAACTTTGGTATTAGGGCAATTGGAAAGTAATATAAAAATAAACCACATAAGTTTTAGCTTTTATACAGATAGGTCATTAGTAAGAGATGAAAATGATTGTAGAATAGGTGCAAGCTGAGTACAAGTTAGTAAAGATGAAGGTAGATTAATAATAGAAAGAAAAATTAGAATAATGAATTAGTCATTATTGACAAAGGCAAAGTTAGCTGCAGTGTAAATAGTAGTATTAGTGATAGCATATAATAGTAAAGTAGCATTAAATTAGATAGTGTGCAGTGATTGCAAGCCTAAAAAGAGATAAGCCATTACAGAATTTAAGAGTATAGAGTAAGATTGAGAACTTTAGATTAGTCACAAAAATTAAAGATATGTGCAAGTCAAAGAATATTAGGCTATCATTAGTTAAAGTTAAAGCACATAGTAGAATAATATGAAATAAAAGAGCTGATAAGCTTGTGAAAGAGAGTACACAGCTTGACAAGATTACCAACTTGAAGCTTGAAAAGAATTTGAGATTTCCATACACATTATTTTGGAAAGAAACAGTAATAAAGATACTAACAAGAAAGTTCATTAAGACATTAACGAATATGATGAATAGTGCAAAGTGGCATTGCTCAAGTATAATAAAAGAGCTAGAACCAGATGCAGAAGCACAACATAATTGGAGATGCCTATAGAAAGAAAACAGAACTTTAACAAAAAACAAGTGCAAATCTTTAGAGAAGAGTAAGAAAATTGTATTCAGAATCAAGTGTATCTCCGATAGTTTGCCAGTACTTGAGGTATTAAAGAAGAAAATATCAGAATTGTATGAGTCAGACATATGCATTAAGTGTAAGACAGAGAAAGAATCATCAAGGCACTTATTCAGTTGTGAGAAATATAAAGGTTATTGAAACAATATTAAAGAGTTAGCATATTAGTTAGTATAGAAAAAATTAGACAAGGTAGACAAGAGCAAACTTATAAAAACTAACCTAAAAAGAATATTAGCTGGTGAAATGAAAATAGATAAAATTAAACATAGAGAGTTATGCATATGTGGTTTAGCAATTAAGAATATGTTTAAGAAGTTGTATGCTAAGCAAGTTTTATGTAAAAATGTGAAACAGAGTATTAGATTATATATTAAGATTGTAGAAAAGATGTTTAAAGATAAATTTGGTGATGAAGATGTAGAACAGTGGTCAACTAGAAGAAAGAAAATAGAATAACAATGAAATTAAAATGAAGAAGAGGCAAAACAGTAGTAAATGAAGAATAGAGTACAAAGAAACTTAAAAGTAAAGAAGTATTAGAAAATAAGATCAGATTAGAGAAAAACAAAGAAAAAGAAACTAAGTACAGGTGGTTGTTTATGAAAAATGTTGATGAAATAATACAGAATGAAAGTAGACCATTCTGGTTCAGTTCTTGACAGAGCTGATAAAGTTTTCCAATCTAGAAATAGGTTGGTATGACAAGTTGCATTTAAGTGCAGTTTTTGTATTTGGATGATGCTAAGCTTGCAACTGCAAAGGTGAATTACTAGAAATAGATAATGTTTCAATTAGTAAAATTTTGTATTAAAGTTCTGACAAGACTGTCAAAGAATAAAAAAATAAATAAATAAATAAAACTGATAGTTTTCTGACATTCATGCTTATAGCTAAATCATTTTTAAGTATCTTAACTAAATATAAAAAATATGTTGCATGCCCAAAGTATCATAAACTTTATAAATTATTAAATGTAAAAAATTATAATGAAGATAATAAACCTGTATGCAAAAGATGTATATATGTAGAATATTCTGAATATAGATTATTATCTTAAAGATCAGCCTGTAATGAATTATTAGCAGAGATTATTAAAACTAAAGAAGGATCTTTATTATAATTATTAAAACTTTACTTAGTTAAAAGTATAAGACAACAACTTTATATAATATATTAGTAACCAAGCTTTGAGAATATGTTATAACATTCTAGTAATAAAAATATTTCAAATAGAATTTTCTTAAACATATATGAAAGTAATATTTAGAAAAACTTTTTGATTAATTCTAATAATTCTTAACTAATTTTTATAAATAACAAACTTGATATCTATATTAGTCTAGCTCTTAATATTGATTGGTTCTAACTGTTCAATTATACAGTTCATAGTACTGAAGTAATCTATAGAGTTTTATATAATTTATTATATGAAAAATAATTTAAAACAAACAATATTTTAATATTAGATATTATATCAGAACTTAATAAACCTAGTAAATGTCAAATTAATTATTATCTTGTACCAATTATTAATGAGTTATTAGAATTTGTCTTTGGTTTAAAATTACTAGTAACATTTAAATATAATAAAGAAAGAAAAATATATATAGCATTAATATTATTTGCTAATAATGTTTTTGTTACAAAAAAGATTTGTAGTCATATAAGTTATATAGTTAAATGTTATTATTGTTCAAAGCATTCAAAATATAACTTTGATACTAAAAGAAACTACTAGTGTTTTGAATATATAAAAAAATAATTTAATTCTGTAAATATTTTATAATATTTTAATGTAGCAAAATAATAATTATGTTGCACAAATAAGAATGAATATAAACAACATGTCAAAGATACAGGAATAAGATAATCAGAACTATATTGACTAAAATATTTTAATCTAGTTAAATTTATGATAGTTGATCCAATATATTGCTTATTCTTAGGTATTAGTAAGTAGATAATAAAACAGTGTTTATTAAATTATAATAAATTTGACAATGCTAAATTTTTAACAATCAAAAAATATATGTCAAATGTTAAAGTTCCTGTCAATATAGGCTATATTTTATCAAAAGACATATATAGATCAGAAGGGTTTAATTGATTTATAGCAGATCAATAAAGAATATTCTACCAAGTCTATGCTATTCTTTGCATATATGATATGTTAAATCTTAGAGATAAAGAAATCATTTTTAATTTTGTTTATGCATGCAATTTATTAATAAGCTAAATAGTTAAGCAAAGTAATATAAATAAAGCATATAATCAGCTAATAAACATGATATAATTAATTAAAAAATATTATAGCCTGACATATATATTATCAAATATTTATTTGTCACTTTATATTAGACAATGTTGTTTAGACTATAGTCCATTTTATACTTATTGGTGCTATTTTTTTAAAAGAATAAATGGTTTATTAGGATTCTATCTGACAAGCAATCAGACAATTGAATTTGAACTTATGCAATTCTAATAAAAAATAAGCAAGTAGAATTTAGAATAAATTTAGTAGATAGCAATAATGCAAAATTATTATTAGACTAAGTTCTTTTATTTTTGGATAAAAAAGTATATGAAAGTTTAAAAATAACTAAAAACTTTAAGAATAAAGATTTAGTAGTATATCTAAAAATGGCTAATAAAATTGATATAACAAATATAATCACAAAAGCAAAAGGATATTCTAATGAAATACTAAAACCTATTCTTTCTGATATATATTTTTCTCAAAATATTTATTAATATCTTGTTGAATATTATTCTACATTATATAATATAACATTATCATTAGTTAATAATATTGTAACTTAATATAGAAGATTAAAGTTGGAGGCAAATATATATAGTTTGAAGATAGCTCTATAATATGTTAACTGCTTATATATTAAAGCAAAGTTTTTAGCCTTTGCAGATAATACTGTTGATATATACCTAAAATGAATATAATTTTTTTTTTAATATAAATTTTTTAGTAATACTTCCTATTTAGCTTATATTCAATAATATTAGTTATACAAAATATATTTTTTTTTGATATTAAGATAAGGCTTTGCTTATATCTTTATTAGTAATTTTAGTTGTACATATTAATTTACTATATACTAAGATATACTAAGATTGTAAACTACAAAATAAAAATTACATGCAAGAATTAAAGCTCAGACAGTTTTATCTGTGACCTAAACTGAAGTTATACAAAATATGAAAACATTACTTATTATTAAAAGATAATAAATATTGTAATATAGAAATTTGGCAAGATAAATTTTATAATGAAACTAGAGACTGTATAATTTCTGTTTAAAAAATATTAAAATAATTTATCTCTTCATTATACAAATTTAAATATGATACTTTATTGCAAAATGTATTAGCAGTAATTCTAACAAATAAATGATTTAAAATATAATTAAACTAATAGTTTATTAATTAATTATTTTTTAGTATATATATTAAATATATTTAATAAATATTTTTTTGAATTTAGATATATAACTATTATTATATCAATATTGTATATATTATATTATTATTATTATTATTATTTTTTTTTTTTTTTTTAAGTTAAAGTCCCTATCTTGGAAGTTGTGATGTTTTTATTCAAATATATTAGGACACGGCATGCCACCAAGAGCTCACCTTACATTAGAGGTTACAACTAGCCACATGTGCACTTTTGGTGTCTAATTTAAGTAGTCTGCTTATACATTACTATATAAGTTCTACACTAGTTGCCATACCTGCAAGCCAACTAGAGGTCTTGCCTATTTAAACCCTCTGCATATGCAGTCCTTCTACACCTGGTAGTCTTATCATGAGTTTGTACCAAAGTCTTATGCAACACCAGTTAACATTCCTCTATGTATGTGTAATGTTACACTTCGCATAGATGCCTTGAGCTCCCAAAGCTAGAGGACCCAGCCTGGTGTATCTAAGTAACAGCCATATAAGGCCAACCAATCGACAGGAAACAGTTACTATAATGCAGATATAATTTCCAAATTTCATCATAGGTGGGATTTAAACCTTAAACCTGCCACTTAAAGAATGACAACCCAACCACTACACTAGGATCACCATCTTCACGTATATATTATATTATTATTGTTTTTAATTTTATATTATTATATATTTATAATTATTATTAAAATATCAGTATAAACAATATAGATTAAGTAAATTTATATGATTAGTTAAATATTGTCTTATATTTGATTATATCAGAAAATTTTAGTCTTATATTTAAAAATAAATTTAAAATTAAAATAATTAGCAAAATATTATCTATAAAATTATTATATTTTTAATATATTAGTTAATAAAGTAATAAACTAAATTAATCAATAAAAAGTTTTCTTAGTATTAAATTTAAATAATTAAATTTTATTTATTATATAATATTTTTTAAATTTTTATTTTATTTTATTTTTTTTTTTTTGATATATAAGCAATCACACTAGTACTTTATTTTATTTTTTATTTTTTTTTTAAGTTAAAGTCCCTATCTTAGGAGTTGCGATGTTTTTATTCAAGTATATTAGGACACGGCATGCCACCAAGGGCTCACCTTACATTGGAGTTTACAACTAGCCACA
>CAJVQA010009635.1:0-11956 GCA_910591915.1 Cetraspora pellucida | reverse complement strand
CTTTGATGCTGACACCTATTAGTTTACTATTATTATTCTTTTTACCTTATCTCTTTATATATAACAGAAGAATAATAAGAAACTAAAGGTATATTATTATATAGCCGATATTTACATTTAATTTTTCTATAATATAGATAACTGTTAGTTTACTGATATATTATCTGATATGCATATCAGTTAACTAATAGGACTATATAGGTACATTCTATTATTTTATCATTATTCATGTATTCGACCTGTGTATTAGTTTGATATTTGATTTATTAGATATATCAGAGTTAATTTTTAAACTAATTGAATTAGAAAAAATTAAGTGTAATAAAAAAGAAACAAAATTTAATAATAAGTTATAATTAGAAAGTTGGGTTGTAGATCTTAAAATATAGTAAAAAATCTAAATTTTTAATAAATTTGTTAATTAAAATAAAGTAAAAATTTTATAAAAAGTGCAGTAGCTACTTTTTTAGAAAACAAATTTGCAATAACATCAATAAGTTCATTTGGTATTAAGCCTATTAAAGTTGAAAAAATTGATGGTACATCAGATTTATTATAAATAAACATGCTATTAAGTAGTTTAATTTGATGATATAAGTTAATTATAATATTAGATTTAGTATTAAGTAAAGTTAAATTAAAAGTATATTGTAATAAGGTATCAATAAAACTAAATAATAATTAGTTAAATAGATAAGTTATTCAATAGAAATGTGAATTAATTTGGTAATATTGGTGACAAATAGGTAAATATGAATAATAATATTTGTGTAGAATATGTAAAATAGAAAGTTTATTTAATAGAATTTTAATTCTAAAAGATTTAAAAATAGAGGACTAAAAGCTGTATGAAAAATTTGAGATTTTTTGATTATTGTTAATGTAAAGTTAAGTGACTTGCCAGTTAACTTAGTTAAGAATTTTATATCATTTTTAAAAACAGGTTTGTATTATCTAAAGTATGTAAATATATGTATAATATATTGTATAAATGCTATAATAAATAAATAACTTTAAGAGAAAATTCTCAAAAGTTAAACTATAAGCTAAGTTGTAAGTATTATAAGATATAAAAATAAGATATAACAGGTTATAATAGTTATATACTAGTTAGTTAGCAAGTTTGTTATATTTATCATTTTAATGAGCAGTAACTATATAAAAAATAATATAAATATTATATAATTTGATAAAATTAATAAGTGTATTCTATAGTAAAAAATATGATATATAAGTATATGATATAGTTGTTATTAAGTTTAAAAAACTGTTGTATTTAAAAATTACAAATTGTAATTTGTATATATATTTATAATACAGTTTCTAGAAACAGTAATAAGAGTTAATAAAATAGCAATAAGCTCTGACTTAAATGAGCAAGATCAATATTTGAGTTTAAAAGTTATAAAATAAAGAATTATTTGAAATTTAAGCTTATTCAATATCTATTAAGTATTATAAAGTATTCAAGTTTATAACTAAGTTATTTATATAAAAGTGAAGTTCTGATAAGTTGAAATTATAGTTAGTAATTTGTTAAAAGTTTTTTATAAGTAAACTGTATTTAAAAATAGTTAGAATTAAGTATATTATAATAGTAATATTAGAAAGCTTTGAAGTTTGAATAAGGTGCTTAATTCTAATAAAATATATAAAATTGAAATGGTTGGCATTAAAGTTAAGAGTAGAGTAAAATATTGATCATTTTTATATATAATTACAAATTTTTATTAGTTTTTTTTTTATTTACTTTTTTGAAAAAATAGATTAAGTAAATAATTTTTCATCTTTATATAAAAGTTGTAGAGTAAGTTTTTTTGATTTTAATAATAATAAAATTATTAAAATTGAATAAAAACCCATTAAGATATAAGTTTTTAAACATTAGTTTATAAAAATATATAATAAAATTAACTTATAGATTTACATAAATTAACTAATCAAATTATCTAATTTTGTACTATTTAGGTAAATTTTAATTGACTTAGGCAAACTTTATTATATATATAAGTATATTTTTTTAAAATAATATAATAGTTCAAAATTTTACTATAATGAATAAATAATTTTATTTATAATATTATAAAATTTTTTTATTAATTAATTAAAAAATAAAAAAGTTTTATTAGTAATATATTTTATAGTTACTATCTAAAATTTTTTTTGCAACTAATTATATATAAAAATAATCTATATTGTACTTTACCTTTAAGAGTTTTGTTATATGTATTAACTTGATCATAAAATTTAGTTAAAATATTAATAAAAATAATAATTATATTTTGTTAGCTATTGTATAAGAATTGAGATAACAGTTTAAGCATACATTTGATTAAATAGATAAAAGAAGATAAAGGTAAGTAAATTGTAATTCAATATAATATAGTTAATAAGTTATAAGAACAGTTCTAGATAGTAAAGACTGTCTTTTAGCTTTGTTAATAATAATTTGGTTGTCAAGAATTGTAATAAATCATGGTTTTTTTTATGAAAAAAAATGACTAGTTATATAACTATAATAGTTTGTATTAGATAAGTGTAAATGTTAATAAAGAGTACAATTGTAAGAATAATTTATAACTTAGTTTTTCAAATAGATAAACTAAAGTAGTTGTTTGTCTTTAGAGAATTTGTTTATATATAAAGAAATATATTATTAGTCTCATTAGAAAAGTTTTTAAAAGAAAAATTATAGGCATCTTCTATAAGAAATATATAAATTAGATATCTTCTGCATATCAACTAATAAAAATATAATACTTAATTATCTTTTATAATTAACAGTATTGAACAGAACTTTTTTATCTTGTACACTCTTAAACAATAGAAATCTAATTAATTGTAAGTATCTGAATTAAAGCAATGATTCTTACTTGATTTAAGGTTTTATCTTGCTCTAGACAATAGGTCAATTGTTAATTCTTTAGAAATCATCTAAAACCAGATATATAGTAATATATGTTTCATATGACTTTTACTTTACAAATTTACTACCTGGCTTTAAATGATCTCTTTTTTTAGGCAATAAATCCTTTTTATAGTTTATTATATATATATATGACATATATAGATTGTGCAAATATAAAGTAAAATTTTTTTACCCATGAGTTATAAAAATAGCAGCCCAACTTTTAACCTTAAGAACCCATCATAAGTCTTTATAATGAGTAACTTGTGAACTTTTAAACTGATATTAAACAATAATAATAAGTGGTAGACAGTTTTAAAAAGTTATTTTATATATGTATAAATGTAAGTTTTATTTAGAACATAAGTCATATAAATAATTTTTGAAACTTTTTTTTTTTACAATTTCTAAAGTAAGTGAGATTGTATTTAGTAATTATTATTTTGAAAAAATAACATAAGTAACAATTACCAAGAGCAGAAAAGAACAACTTACTTAACAAAAAAAAGTAACCTAATGAAAAAAAGTGAATTATCTATCCAACTAAATAAAAAATTAAGAGTAACAACTCACATAATAAAAAAAAAGATGATAACCCATCTAACAAAAAAAAAGGCAAAAGAACCACCTAAAAAAAAAAGTGACAATGACCTATCCACCCAATGAAAAAAAAAATAAATGATTTACTAAACTAATAATAAAGCAAAAGTAATGACCAACTCAATAAATTTTTGTTTTAATAATAACTTGTATTACAATAAATATTCAAAAACAAATCATAATAGTAATAATAGGTTAGATGTTAGTACTTTGATATAATTGTGTTTTGTACAAAATATTAATATCATCTTTAATGTTTTTTAAAAAATTGTGCCAGATTAATCTTCTATTTTTGATGGATCTGAAGACTTATTAGAGCTTAAAAGCTTACTAGAACCTGAAGGCTTATTAAAACTTAAAAGCTTAGTAGAATCTGAAGGCTTAGTAGAATCTAAAGACTCAGCAGAACCTAAAGGCATAAGATCTGAAAATTTACCAGAACTACTTAAAAATATACTTTTTCAAAAAGACAAAAGCTACTATTTCCTTGAAGCTTTCAAATATGTGGCCAATCAATATTCAAAAGCAAAGGAGTTTAAAGTTATTTACAATAAAGATAGCAACTGCAGTAATAGCTTTCATCACATCCAAGTTTTTATTTGTGATTATTATAGTCAATTTAAACTCAAACCTAAAGACTCTAACAAAAAAAATAGAAATGTGAAATCTAAAAAATATGATTGTCTGTGGTATATTTGTCTCAATCATAGTTAAAACAATAATAAATATTATATTTTACAATTAATTTTTTATTACAACCATCTCTTCATTTCAGTTTAGCTCATATGTATTTTACCTACTAGTTATAAAATACTAGAGAATATTAAGAAAGAAATCTGCTTTTAAAAAAGATGGGTATTCCAACATCACAAATTCAATTACTGTTTGTAGTAAAGTATGATCCAACTGCTAAAAAATAAACAATCTGAGATATATACAACTTGATTAGCTGTGACTGTATTTCACACAGTAGATTTTAGGCCTATGATTTTTTTTTTTCTTGTAGCAAAAACATAGAAATGATTCTGAGTTTTCTTTTGAATTTTGAGTTAGACCATGAAAACCATTTAAAGCATGTATTATTGGCATATTCATCACAAAAATGGCAATATATGTGTTTTTACAATGTAATCATATATGATAATACATATAAATATAACTATTTTTCGATGTCTTTCAGGATGTTTATGGATATTACTAATCAAGGATATTCTTACTATGCTGCTAGTGCATTGCTTCAAGACAAGATTTGTTTTAGTTTTGAATAGCTTTTTGAAGTCTTTATTCATATTTTTTGCACTACACCTAAAGGTTTGCAAATTGCCTATTTTTGAAGCCTAGCCCAGTCCACATTTAGAAGTAAATTTTTTTTCTGGCCCAGCCTAGCCTGCATTTAGAGTTAATATTTTTTTGCCAACCTGGCCTGGCCTGCATATATTAAATTTTTTCTTCAGTCCAGCCCAAACTGGCCCAGTCTGCAAAAATTTCTTATATAATTTTACAAAATTTTAGGCCTGCATTGGCCTGTAATTATAAAATTTTGCAAATTTTTTGGTCTAGCCTAGTCTGCAATTATAAAATTTTGCTTCAGGCCCAGCTTGGCCTACAAAAATTTGTGGGCTAGACCAGACTAGGCTGGGTTGCAGAACCCAATGTAGACCTCTAACTGCACTTCAAACTATATTTACAGATAATAACCTTCCAATGGCTGATGTTATTTATTTTGTTTTAACTGATAAGCATGATACAAAGCATAGTCTGTGCATATGGCATATGCTTAAGAACATTAGGTCAAATATGACTTCCAAGCTTGGATCCAAATATGATGTATTTCATATAGATCTTATAAAATGTTTAATTAATTATATTAATCAAAATAAGTTTGAGAAGTGATGGAATAATATTATAATAAATAATAACTATACTGAGATAAGATTGTATTTAGAAGTTCTTAATCAATGGCATGAGAGATGGGTCCTGGCATATCTTAAAGACCATTTTTTTGCTAACATGTTATTAATACAAAGAGAAAAATTAATAAATAAATTACTGAAAAGTTTTCTTGATAGTAAAACTATGCTTACTGATTTTTTAGCTGCATTCAAACAAGTGCTTGGTGCTCATAAGGAAGCTGAAAATATTTCTGCATACAAGGAGCTTGTTTACTCCTCTTGTTTTACTTTCAAGAACTCTATTAAAAATCAAGCAGCTAATTGTTTAACATAATATGCATGGAAGAAATTTTCTGCTAAATAAAATGAAAAGAACATGTATATGTGTAAGAAAATAGTTAGTGATAATGGGTTGTGTTATTTTAAATTATTATGTTTTGAGAAACCTGATACTATACATTGGATATATTATGATGGCTGTATACTTACTTGCAGTTGTTATAACTTTAAGTTTGCTAAAATAGTATGCCACTATTCTCTTGTAGTAGCAATTCACCTTTCTTTTTCTTAACTTGATAATTTTTATTTTCCAAAACATTGGCAAAAGGATTCATCTGAATTAGAGCTTATAAGAGCTTATATTAATTTTTACAACCACTCACAAACTCAAGCTTTAGGAACTCTAGCATTAGAAGAATCTTTTAGTAAATATGTCTCCAAACTTCAATATATGCAGATTAATCAATTATTAAAAGAAATCACAAGTAAGATTGTAGCTAATCCTAATAAATATGTGGACTTTAGATTGTATCTTGAGAAATATTTGAAAGCTTTATATATTAATGTTAACAATAGTTCAAATTCAATCTATGTAGAGAATGTGATAGCATCTTTACAACTTCTAGCAATTAACAATTCCCCTAAGAGCAAAACAGTTGAAAGGCCAAAGAAAGAAAGAATCAGATCTCAAAAAAAGAATACATCTGTAGCTGTAGTGAAAAAGAAGCATGGTTGACTAAAAAAAGCTTTTGAAGAAAGCTTATCAAAAAATTAAAGTAAAAATAACAGTCTGAGATGCTACCAGAAACACATATATAGTATGCAATAAGGTAAATTTATATTATATTATTAATGTTTGATGTTTACATAGTTAAAAAAAACTTATTTTTAAAATTTGTTACTGCTTAAGGTATTGTGATATATATTAGAATCAGATGTTTGATTTTGTTTAATGCATGCAAGGTCTAGTATAACTGAAATTAATATAAATATTATAAATAAGATTGTTACTTTGACTAAAACATTAAATTTGCATTTATTAAATATTAATCAATAATATCCTGTTTTATTTACAGATGGAAACAAACTCAAATAATGTTCTTGTACAGAAAAAAATACAAGATATGTGAAAAAAAAGCTTAACTAGTTGCTTTCTTTGTCTTGTAATTGCTATGTTGTCTTTCTCCTAAGTGCATTTTATTATTAGACTTACAAATTTTATAGAAATAAAATAAGAAAGGCTGTTATATACAATTTGGGTTTTCAAAATATTTAAACATTTCAATTTTGTAATTAGCTATTTTATTTCCAAATTCAAAATTAATAATGTATGTATATATATTGTTATATATTTATCAAAAAGATTGTTAGAAAAACAAAATACAAAAAATTAAAAATTGACTAGTCTTGCTTTTATTAAAACTATCATTATAATGTGATTGTAATGCATGCTTAAGAATAAAAAAACTTTATACTAAATGCTTGATCACAGATTTGTAAAATTAGTTAAACAGGCATAATCAAAATTATATATTAGACTTTCTTAAAGTTAATTTAAAAGAATTTTCATGATCAATTTCAATACAATAAATGATAATCATAAATGTTTTCTTTTATTGTATTTATCTAAAATAATGCCTTCAGAATAGAGATGCAGGTAAATTGTTCTAATGATTGCTGTAACTAGTTACAACATAAGCTTTAGCAAGTTATGACTTAAACCATAATATCATTGGGATGATTTACTTTTTTTTTTTTTTTAAATATTAAGGTGAGTACTTGCGACCCAGGATTTTATTGATAGTATATTTGGCTAATAATTGCTTTATAACTACAGGAGGCAATTATAGAGAGAGTGTACAACTAGCTACTCATACAATTTTAGTTATTGTCTAATTTAAGTAGTCTAACCGAAGGTTCTACATTAGCTGCCATACCTAAAACCTACTTGTAGGTTCCTTATTTAACTACTCTGTTTCTATATCTACTCACCTACCTCTGTTTACCAATGACTCTGGTCGATACTAGTAAAAATATGCTATGACCACTAAGTCTTTAAAGCAGTTCTTTGGAACTTTTGACCTTGTACTAAACCTTCTAGAATTTTCTGTATCCTATTCTTACAGCTGACCTGATATCATTATGGCTGAGACTAATACTAGTGATCAGAATGTACTATTAAACTGCTATGCTCTTGTAAAGTTCACTACAACCCCAGTACTTAGTTCACAACATATTCTTACTACTTTGGTATTCAATTTAAGTTCTACCAAGCTCCATTCCAGATAGCCTGGAAAAGTAGGTTGAAACCACACTTCTGGTTTACATGTTTGTTAGCATGTACCCTTTTCCTCCAGAACCCGAAAATTCTGAGGTCTGGTTGGTTTATCTGGTCCCTCCTCAAAGACCAGCACATTTGCCTAGTTTAACAAGTTCTAGCTTCATTTCATAAGTCTAGTCTTTACAGTAGCACCATCGAAAGCTCAGGTTACCTCTCTACTCAGGTCTTTCAAGTGAGCTTTCATCTTTCTTCTATTGGTTCCTATAATTTACATTGCCATGAGAACTTATTATAGATTTGTACCATCTGGTACTAGTTTGCATTCCTTTATGTAACCACAGACCTTGTCCTAAAGGACAATGTCATGTGACTGTTACACAAATGCCATGTGACCTGCCAATCATGCTGGTGTGACATAGATTACAGGTATCTTATCCTAACCAATTGCGAGGGACAGTTAACTATAACATAAAAAGGATTTTTAAATTTTCTATTGACACTGAGATTTGAACTCTGGACCTGCCACTTGAGGGTTAACAACCTGATTACTTCACTAGGTCGCCATACCCCTATATATTTATAATATTATAATTATATAATATTAATATAATTATTATATAATTATTATATTTAGTAAAAAATCAAGTTTCTGTAAAGTAAATAATATAGTAATTACTGTTTGTAATTTTAGTTAGATTAATAATATTGAAAGTTATAAATATATATAAAATTTGTTGTAGAATCCAAATTTCATTAATTTGGCTAAAGAGATTATTGTATGTCTAAGTTGAAATATTAGAGTGATAGTTATATATTAAAAAAATAAAGTTGTATAATAGAAGATATTTGTATAGAGTAGAGTATAATGGTTTGTTAAGTTTTTGCTTGAAATATTTTATAATTAATAGAATAATATTGAGTTTTTGTACTTTTGTAATTTAAAAAATAATTTGGTTTTGTGTTTGTTTATTAACATCAGAATTATTTGGTAGATATGTAGATATAATTTGAAAATTGTTTTTATATAGTAGATAAAGATCAATTGCAATAGTAGTACCATTGATTGTTTGTATATTGTGAATGTATGTTGTAAATAACTGATTAATAAGAACTATTGTTCCTATACTTAATTCTCTAGGATGGTTTGGGTTAGTAGTATTGTTGTTTGACATAAAGCATTTGTAATTATTATTGTAAAGTATAAGATAAGTATATTGAAATTGTGCTAATTTAGTTTTAGTAAGTGATATGATATTGAACTGTTGGCTAATGCAATAGTTCAGTTATTATTTTCTTTTAGTAATATTGTTATATCTTTGGATATTGTGTATTACAATAGTTATATAATGTTGTATGTATAAATTGTTATGCTAGTTGGAGTGGTGTGTTGATATGTTATTAGAAGATATCCATGGCCACCATATTTATTGTAGATAACTGGTTTAGTAATATAGTTGAAAAGTTGAATATTTCTCAAATAGGTGTAGGCAATGGTGGTAGGTTAAGTAAAAAATTAAAAATTGTTCTGATTATATATATTTGTTTAAGACTTTGTATTATTGATATAATTTTAGCTTGTAGAGTTATTGAAAATGTAAGTTGTATATTGTTTAGCAATAATGCTAAATTAATATTTTCAATATTATCTAGTATTAGTAGAAGTATTTGTTTTGTTGGTTCAGTTTTATTAGCATTAGTCTTGTTTACTTAATTTGTTTTCTAAGTAAGAGGATTTGCAATCATCAGGAAATTTTATATAGGGATATATAGTGATTGGTAACCCATTAGATATATATCAATACTAATCACCCCTGCTAGGTTATATCGATTTTGATATAAACCGATATATAACCAGCTTTAAACAATCGATATATATCTAATAAGGTTATCAATCGATATATAACCAGTTTAATCAAGTACTTTTTTTAAAAGACAATATTACTAATAAGATATTTATAAAACATATTATTTATAAAGCCAATTACAATACATAATATAAATTTATTACTGTTACTAAAACTGTATAATCATATTATAACACAAATAATAAAATTTATTATAATTTATTATATAATAACTGCTAGCAAATGTAAACTAATTCAAAAAAAACATTTAAAGCAAAAATTTAATTATTGTAACCAAATAAATCATCAGCATCCTTTTGTAAAAGTTCTGTTTGATGTTGAGATAATTGCTGAAATGATGAAGAACCTGCTTCAGGTTCATACTGGGGCGACGGGTCATACTGGGGCGATGCTTGTCGTAAAGAACCATAATTCTCATTGTTTAGTATCTATTCAGCTGTTTCATATAATGGACCACCATTACTGAAATCATTCTATATTAAAAAATAATTAATTAATTACTATTAATAAAGTATATGCAATTAATAATGGCATTTACAAGATATCTTTCAATACAATGCATAAGATGTTTTTCTGAACATGTGACACTTCTGGACTTGGGATTAAGTAAAATATCACAGACTTTAAGCATAAAAGTGCAATGCTCATTTGAGAGTGTAGGTACAGCAATCTCGGAAAAGGCTGCTCTCGCAATTATTGATATCCAAAAGACACCTTCATCATTTATTTCAAAGAGCACATAATAACAATCCAAAACTTCTTTACTTTGCTTCCAACTTACTATATAGGATGATGCAGCATTTTTTTTAATAGTAGTAGTCTTTCACAACTGAAAATGCGCCAGACTGCTGCCCTTACGTTTTGAACTGATGCACCTTACAGGTTTTTTATTTTTTGCAAAAGCTATTGTAAAAATTAGTAAATAAGCCATAATTAAAAGAAATATATCTTAAAAAATGATAGATATTGATATATACAGGGCTGAAGCATTCATCATAAAACCTATTAGTATATTGATTGGAACTTAAACTATGCATAAACTCAGGATACCTTTCTTCAAGGCATTGTTTAAGCCAATCTTTAAATCACTTTGACTAGGATATATGTTATACAGGAACAGCTGCTTGGCCATGCAAGTAAACATGTCCTATATATATTTTTAAAAAACAATATATGTATTATATACTAGACGCTATATATTGCTTAAACATGCTAGATCCTAAATGTTATATACTGCTTAAACACGCTAAATCAAAATTGTTGCTAAACCAAAACACTTACATCTATCACTTGCACAGAGAGATCATTCTCTTGTTCTTCTTGATGCCTTTCTAGGTGACCTAGCCTGGCTTTAATTTTATTTGTAGTTTTCTCAAGTCTTTTGAGCATTAAATATAAATGCTTAAGTTGGGCAAACATTCGCTCATCAACTTGCTGACGATACTGATGGTGGTCATGGTGGTCATAGTGGTTATGGCAGTTATAGAGGTCAGGATGGCCAGGGTGGTCAGAGTGATCAGAGCGATCAGGGTGGTTGTAGTTTGCTTAATGCACACAATAAAAAAAAAAAAAAAAAAAAACAACAACAAATATTAAAAAAAAAGCCTTTATATACATACTACTTTGACTATATGTATGATTTTGATTGGATGATCTATCACATGTTGATGATCTCTCTCGTGATCGTGATCTTGAAGAAGGTTGTTGAGCTGGAGATATTGATCGATTATAATCGGTATGATGTGATCTAGAACGATATCTAGATTTAGGTTAGGAAGTAGATTCATTTTGAGAGGTGAAGGAAGGCTAGCAAGATAAGGAACGGGTGGTGGATGGTTGGTGTGATTAACATCGAGATACTTGTAAGGAAGATTTGTCCATATTTAAATACATTTGTTGAATACTTCTAATGCTTCTAGTGGTTGAACCAGAAGATGAACTATCATCATTAGGGTTAGGTGGTTGATGAGGTTTAGCAATATTGTTAGTATTTAATAGTCGAGAGAGATTTGACTAGGAACAAGTAATAGGTGCAGCAGAATATGGTGGTGGTGGTGTACTATTTCTAGGTTGGTTTTCCATTGTATTAAAAATTCTTTTATCATTACCTTTTAGTTAAACTTGTATTTAT